>DWEH01000622.1:0-11087 GCA_018245815.1 Apyrrothrix aesculapus | reverse complement strand
ATATTTAATTTAGATTATTTCAACACACACTTAAAGGTTTCGAATTTTAATAATGATACTGACAACTATTTGTTTATGGTATCGTTTTGTGTAAATATTTTCAAGATTATATTGTAATTACGCTGTTTCCTCATATTTTGAACAAAATATGTGTAATAAGTTTTTGTGATATCATAATATTTGACTACATTTATATAACAGCTTATACTTAAAATATCTAAATTTTGAACGTTTCCAATTATAGTGCTGCGCCAAGCGGCACCTTGGTGTACTAATTTCATAAATCGGGCGAGTTCGGTTCTTCTCGGTCCAGTCACGCCTAGACTCGTTCGAAAAGCGAAACCGAATCATTTCATTCCACGGCGATGTACCAAGACTGATGCTCTTGTCGTGGACTCTTGTGCAAACGGGTTATTTTACTCCTTGAATCGGGCGCTGATAATCTGTAGAGTTCATTTTATATAAGAATATGTTGTGATAATTCGTAGCTTGTGGTGTAGTGTTTTTGTTAGTAATATTAACAGTGATACAAAGATTGTGAAGTGTAATAAGTGTTACAAGTAGTTCCTTTACCAACTGGTCCAGGATTCCAAAGGATTGTATCCTCCAAGTGATTAACAGTATCAAAGGTAAGTTTTAGATTTACATTTGGTTTTAATTCGGGCGGCAGTGCGTGGCGTTTATTGGAATGGCTTCCGTTTATCGACTCGCGTGCGCGGTAATGGCTGACTTTCTTTTCTCCGCTCGCCGTCAAAGGAATAGGTACAGATAACGTTCAATTCGAATCCGTCTTAGGTATTTTTGTGTATAAATGAGAATGTGATGTTATTTTACGTCTGACGATGCCCGTAGGTGGTAGAATAAACGAAGTGGGTGGAGGCAGGGAATGCATTTTACATTGCGACCGGTTGCGGTCCCCGCATAGTGTAGAGTCGACATTCGATTTACCGAATCGAATTCATCGAGTGCCTTACGTTTTTATAGTTCTTAGGAACGCACGAGTGGTAATCGAATGTTCCATTTTATTGAAATGATAAATAAATAGTAATTATGAATTACAATAATTATTTGTATTGTAGTAATTTAAAGGGATGATTTTATTTAGGATTATAGACGTGCGTGTGATGTGTTGTTGGGCGTATAGGTGACGTTATTTCATGGTGTTTCACACCACGGCAGATCGATGGAGCCCGAGCGGGCCTTAAAAATTGATGTTTGTTGTTACAGATCTCAACAAGAGCCCAGAGCGCTGTCCACGCATTATGAAATTGCGCCCCCGTACATGCATATAATCAATTAGTGAATTTTCGAAGCCCGTCCGATCTAATTCCGTCATGGCTATCCTGTAAGTATGACTCGATGTCGTGGATGTCTTCTATTTCTGTTCCAAATATGATTTACTTATTGTTTGTTTATTTCTTTATCGTTGCGCTACCACGTTCGCTCCCTCGTTACGAAAAGCATGCCAAATGTATTTTTTTTTACTCCCATTATGATGCTGAGGCTTTCGTCGGCGTGTGACTATCAGTGCACTGACCGCGTCGGGGCCGCCGGTGCCCGCTCTTTCCAAGTACTAACCTATTTTTGTACGCGTTGATGAAAAACTTCCGACGTTTAGGCGACTTGCTCATTAACTATACGCTGCACCTGAGTGTTTACAGTTGTGACGTACGAACATCGCATACTCAGTACAGTCCTCCTACGAACATGTACGGTGTTTTCCAAGTATTACAATCGAAGATTTTCCTATCACAAAATGGGTTGGTACTAATACCGTCGGAGAAGGCGGGTTACTGCGCGTTCTCGCTTCAGCTCGTGAACTCGCTCCGATCGCACTGGACCCCTCCGAGCCTTCGCGTATCCACGCGCGAAATTGTCCGCGAGTATATACTCACATACTCACGAAAATATCGTAATTAGGGTTGTAGACTTCACGACGTCGACAGGCCACTGGTAGGCGAAAATCGGGCGGCGGAGCGGTGCGGTGCGATGGGAGCGGTGCGTCGACGGCGGGCAGTGGCTGAGCGGGTGTGTCGCGTTCCAGATGGGCGGGTGGTTGCCTGCGCGGGAGGCGGCGGTAGGCCACATGCGCCCGCGTCATGTGGCGCGTGCTGCTGGCCCTCGGGGCCGCGTGCGCCGCCGCGCGCGCCTCGCAGGACGTGGTGCGCACCTTCACCGATCCGGTCGCCGTGCAGACGTCCCAATTCAACCACTTGGTCGTCGATCGCAACACGGGTCGTGTGTACATCGGCGCCGTCAACTGGATCTATCAACTCTCCCCCGACTTAGAAGTCGCGCAGTCGATCAACACGGGCCCCGTCAACGACTCCGCCCAGTGCACGTTCGACTGCCCAGCCAGCTTCGTGAAGAAACCTACGGACAATGCGAATAAGGCGCTCGTGATAGATTACGCGACGAGCCGTCTCATAACGTGTGGTTCGGTTTTGCAAGGGCTGTGTTCGGTTAGGAATCTTAATAACATTTCACATGATGTGCGCGAGGTGCGTGAGCCGGTCGTGGCAAATAACGCCAGCGCGTCGACGGTCGCGTTCATTGCTCCAGGACCTCCTAATCCTCCAATGACACAGGTTATGTATGTGGGAGTCACCTTTACTGGAAATTCACCTTATCGTTCCGAAGTACCTACTGTAAGCAGTCGGTCTCTTGAAGATGAAAAACTCTTTGCAATAGCGCGAACAGCGGTCACCACTGGCACGAGAATGTTTGTCAATTCGCTATCCCGTGAACGTTATCCTATTAACTACGTATATGGCTTCAGCTCCGAAGGATTTAGTTATTTCTTGACTATTCAGTTACGAGGCGTTGGATCTGATACGTACTATAGTAAACTAGTGCGTGTATGTCATGACGACGAAAATTATTACTCGTACACTGAAATACCCATGTCTTGTACTGGCGAAGGGGGTGGCAATTTTGGCTACAATCTTGTGCAAGCAGCGTTTGTTGGCAAAGCCGGTTCTGTACTAGCAGGCGAACTTGGAATTACAGCTCAACACGATGTTCTGTTCGCTGCTTTTAGTCAGAGCGTTTCAATAAACACTAATACGCCATCGAACATATCCGCCTTATGTGTTTACTCTCTGAAAGCTATACGACGCAAGTTTATGCAAAATATTAAGACATGCTTCAGTGGAAACGGTTCGCGAGGCTTAGATTTTATTTCACCGTCTCATGCCTGTATTGGAACGAAATTGCAGTCTATAAGTGAAGATTTCTGCGGATTGGACGTCAATACTCCGTTGGGCGGCGAACAACCCGTGGAGGCGGTGCCGGTAGCAGTTTTCAACAAGAGGCTAACAGCAGTGGCGGCCACTGCGACTGGAGACTACACGGTCGTATTCGCCGGAACTTCCGATGGCCATCTCAAGAAGATCGTTGTAGAGAGCGCCACTTCTGCATTTGAATATGGCGACATAGTTGTTGACGAAGGGTCGCCAGTAAATAAAGACTTATTCTTTGATACTCAATTGATGCATTTATATGTAATGACTGAAAGGAACGTGTCGAAAGTTAAAGTTCAGGAGTGTAGCGTATATAAATCTTGTTTGACATGTCTCGGAGCCAAAGACCCTTATTGTGGATGGTGTTCTCTCGAGAACAAATGCAGTTTGCGATCGGACTGTCAAGAAGCAGCCAAAGATCCACTGTATTGGATCTCATATCGTAGTGGACGTTGCACAACGATAAGCCAAGTAACTCCAAACCAATTACAACGAACAACGGCTAGAACGTTAGATTTGGTAATCGAGAACTTGCCTACGCTTAACGGACAATTCTTATGTGCATTTACAGCTTTAGATCGTACACTTATAACTAATGCAACTAGGAAACCCTACGGAGTTAATTGTACTACACCACGTACGGATACGCTCCCACCCATTCCTGCTGGTCAGCATCATTTCACTGCCAAGTTATCGGTGCGCACCACTCAGGGACCTGATTTTGTAGCTACAAATTTCACGTTTTTCGATTGTAATACATATAGTTCTTGTACCCAGTGCGTTAGTTCGTCGTTCCCTTGCGATTGGTGTGTCGATGGCCACCGTTGCACCCATGACACTGCAGAAAGTTGTAGAAACCATATATTAGTAACAGGCGTCAGTAGAATAGGTCCCAGTTATCGTTCCGGTCCCAGTTTCTGTCCCACTATAAACTCAACATCCGACGGTACGAACGAAATTTTAGTACCCTCCGGCGTCAAGAAAGCTATAAAAGTTAAGGTCCACATAATCGGGCAATTCATAGTTCAGACTAGGTTCGTTTGTCAATTTAATATAGAGGGTCGTGTAACTCATGTGAATGCTCAACTTCTTGCCGACACTATTTATTGTGAAGCAGTCGAATTCACGTATACTTCTCGTGCGCCAAATATAACTGCTTCCTTTGCTGTCATATGGGGAGGGTCAAAGCCGTTGGATAATCCAGATAATACTCATATATTAATTTATCGATGTACTGATATGGCCGATAATTGTGGAATATGCTTAGCTCTCCAAGAGAAATTTGGTTGTGGTTGGTGCCAGGGCTCCGATAGATGTGAAGTTCAAGAGCAATGTGGTGCTCCAAGCGTTTGGTTAAATCGTACTCAGACATGTCCCAATCCCGAAATTCACTCTTTTAAACCCTTGTTAGGTCCTTGGGATGGGGGGACTAATATTACTATCGAGGGTATAAATCTAGGTCGTAACATATCTGATATCTACAACGGTGTGACTATAGCGGGTATTAAATGTCAACCTATCATAGAATTGTATGTAAAAACAAGGCGTATTGTTTGCACAGTTGACGGGCCGGGTGAAGAGGTGCCTCGAGACGGCCCTGTCGTTGTTCGTGTTGCTGACTATCGCGGCGAGTCCAAACAACACTACGCGTTTGTAAATCCTAAAATAAATTCAATTCAACCGAAGTACGGCCCTCAATCCGGCGGTACTAAAGTACGTATTACCGGCGAGTATCTTAACGCAGGAAGCAACATTCAAGCTTTTATCGATGATTTACCATGCGCTATTTTGTCTGTATCGCCCGACGAGGCTGTCTGTAGAACGAGTCATTCGTATCAGTTGAAAATGGGCACGCTCCGGATGCGTTTTGATAATGGTATGCGTACTTTGGAACGCGAGAAGTTCGATTATGTAGAGGATCCTGTGGTAGATTACATTGAATCGGGTCCGCCGACAGCATCACATCGCAAACAACCAAAAGGCATACCATCCGGCGGAATAAACATCAAAGTAACCGGTCGAAATTTCAATGCTGTACAATTCCCCCAAATATATGTGTATCACGACAACAGACCGTACATAGCCCCATGTAGAGCTGATTTTCAGACTGAAGCTGATCGTCAGAACTATCTCATTTGCGAATCTCCGGGCATCGAAAGCGCTGGACTCAATATAGATCCGGATAAACCTTTAGAATTAGAATACGGTTTCAATATGGACGATGTTCAAAGTGTTCAAAATCTTTCTGCTAAGACTGGCGCAGGTTTCTTGCTTTATCCGGACCCAATTTATGAGAAATTTGACGAGGATGTAAAGTATTATAAATCGGAATATTTAACAATTAACGGTCAAAATCTAGACCGAGCTTGTACGGAAAAGGATGTCCTGGTTCGTATAGGGGAGAGTCTATGTAATGTTACATCTCTTGCGAGGCATCAGTTGACTTGCAGACCTCCCGCTCGCGATGAGTTGCCTGACGGGGTAGACACACCCGAGGTGGTAGTTAAAGTAGGTCGCGCTCTAACGTATAAGATAGGTAAATTATCCTATTCATCACATACAGGCTTACCGGCTGCTATCGGTAAACCAGTATTATTCGGTGTTATTGCCAGTATAGTAATACTCATATTAGTATTTGTCGTGTTTCTAGTTATGTATAGGAGAAAATCCACAGAAAATATTAGGGTACTAAAGAATATGCAGGAGCAGATGGATATTCTAGAATTAAGGGTAGCTGCAGAATGTAAAGAAGCATTCGCAGAGCTGCAAACTGAAATGACAGACCTAACAGGAGACGTGACGGGTGGAATACCATTCCTCGATTATCGCTCGTACGCTATGAAAATATTGTTCCCGAATATAGACGAACATGCCGTCCTGCAATGGGAACGTCCAGAGCTTATTAGAAAAGAGAAGGGTCTGAGAATGTTTGGACAGCTTATAATGAACAAAACATTCCTATTATTATTTATTCGTACTTTAGAAAGCAATAGATATTTTTCAATGCGCGATCGTGTTAATGTAGCTTCACTCATTATGGTAACTTTACAAAGTAAAATGGAATATTGCACGGATGTTTTGAAGACGTTGCTAGCGGAGCTTATTGAAAAATGCATGGAAGGCAAAAGCCACCCTAAACTGCTGCTACGTCGTACCGAAAGTGTAGCCGAAAAGATGTTGAGCGCTTGGTTTACTTTCCTACTGTATAAATTTCTTCGTGAATGTGCAGGCGAGCCGCTTTATCTTTTGTTTAGGTCGATGAAAGGTCAAGTAGATAAAGGACCCGTAGATGCAATAACCTCCGAGGCGCGTTATTCTCTTAGCGAGGAGAAACTCATTAGACAGTCGATCGACTTCAAAGCGATGACTGTGAGCGTGTCCATATCGCAACAGACGATCTTCGTTAGCGGTTTGGAGGCTACTACAGAAAACGTGCAAGTTAAAGTTCTCGACTGTGATACGATTAGCCAAGTAAAAGAGAAATGCTTAGACGCTATTTACCGTGCAACGCCATATTCTCAAAGGCCAAGTCGTGACGATCTAGACTTGGAATGGCGTACGGGTGCATGCGGTCGATTAATTTTGTATGACGAAGACAGCACTACTAAATGCGAGGGCGAGTGGCGCAAACTCAATACTCTCAATCATTACCGCGTTCCGGACGGCGCTTGTCTTAGTCTTGTAGCTAAACAGAGTTCCGTGTATAACCTTTCGAACATGGAGAAAAACGATAAATCGCACACTTACGAAACGCTCAATAGAGGTAAATACGGATCGGCTAGTCCTCCAGCCAGTCCTCTCAAGTACGAACATGGCGGCGGCTTTAAATACTGGCATCTTGTAAGGCACCACGATGGTGACGCGCATAAAGAGGGGGAACGTGGAAATAAGATGGTTTCCGAAATATATCTTACACGTCTTCTCGCTACCAAGGGCACGTTACAAAAATTCGTGGATGATTTATTCGAGACAATTTTCAGTACAGCGCATCGCGGCTCGGCATTACCTCTAGCTATAAAATACATGTTTGACTTCCTCGATGATCAAGCGCTCCAACACGCGATATCCGATCCCGAAGTGGTACACACTTGGAAAAGTAATTCTCTTCCCCTACGTTTTTGGGTGAATCTTATAAAAAATCCAAATTTCGTCTTTGACGTTCATAAGTCCAACACAGTCGATTCATGCTTGTCCGTTATCGCTCAAACTTTTATGGACTCGTGCTCCACTTCTGATCACATTCTTGGCAAAGACTCTCCCTCATCCAAGCTTCTGTATGCTAAAGATATACCAGTGTATAAGGAATGGGTGGAACGGTACTACGCCGATATAAAGTTGATGCCGGCTATATCCGATCAAGACATGAACGCGATGTTAGCGGAGGAGTCGCGTCTCCATACGAAGGAGTTCAACACGAACTGCGCGCTGAACGAGCTGTATGCGTACGCGGTGAAGTACAATGAGCAGTTGATGGTGACGCTCGAGGAGGACGAGTTCTCGCAGAAGCAACGACTCGCGTTCCGCCTGGAGCAGGTCCACGGCCTCATGGCGCACGATTACAACTAGTGAGCGCCCCCGGCCGCGCGAGGCCCGTACCCACCGCCCTGTATATACTGCCCCCGCACATATCTATGCTGGCAAATGTTGTATATATTAGATAGTGTACAGTCTTTAATATTGTAATTTTTGTATAATTTCAGCGGTCCGATGTCGTTTTTTAATTTTATATAATGAACTTTGTATTGATTTTACACGACGAACCCGACCGGCCGCGGTCGTGCCACAGTATGCATCGTAAACTAAAATTGTGTATGTCTGTCTATGTGTGCTCGCGTCGTACGAGTTATTGTTACGTCGAATCGGTGTAAAATGTGTGTCGCAAATGAATTCGCATGTGAGCTCGCCGGCGAGCGCTGTGTCGCTCGCCTCCGGGCAATTTTTAAATTTGTACTCGCAGTCTACTTAACGAAATATACCGACAGTGAACCGGTGAACGATTCCATTAATAAATATCGTCGAATGTACAAATGTGTTTAATTGCACGCGCAGCGCCATTGTCCGCGTCCGACGAAAGCCCCCGCGCCTCGGCAGCTATCGGCAGGGAGAACGCGGTGCGGTGCCGCCTCGCCTCTAACGCTAGTACCGAATCCCCCCGGCCCCGTGGTCGCACTCACTTTTCATGTCCACCAATCACAATGTGTGTCACCGCGTTGCCCCGCTCTGGGGTCGCGCTTTGCGTACTGGCGAGGCGGCAAGGATGAACCGACGCGGCCCTGCTGTTTCAGCCGGTACGTGCGGATCGCGGCGCGTACGACATTCGCGGTCCTCAACAACATATACTGCATCCCCGCTTACGTGGTGTGGATGATGGCGCTGCGCCTCACGAGACCCTTGTACGCCCCCCTGTATTGGAAGATCGAAGGACTCATGTATCACTGGCTGCTATCGATGGTGTCGCTGTGGTCCTGGACGGCTGAATACGAAAGTAAGTTGTTTTAAAGTTGACACACCAGATAACTCTGCTATTGACTCATACACAGACACAAACATTGAATGTTTCACAGTACACATAAATATGTCTTAAACACAACTGTTGATGAATAAATTCGTCACATGCACATGAAAGAGCTATTGTTCTCCACGTCAGTGTAACATTAAACTTTGATCACATTGCGAGGCGACGACTGACGCACCCACTGTATGGCCTACATATCCTTAATTCTAATAGGCGGTGGGTCAGACCGTCTTGAGGAGGGCCGATTGGAATATATGTATACATCTCTCACCGAACTAGGTAAAAGTACTCAGTGAAACATCAAACAGTCCCTACCCTCTGTTTGATGAGAAATGGACTAATTATCTCCAGCCGAGTTACGACGTTCGGAAGTACTCTATAAAACCAGTTCTATGTAAACTGTTACTTAAGAGTATTGTATAAAGGCTACTTCATAAAGTGCAGCCGTTGAATCGTTTTCGGTGCTGTTTGCGTACTTTTAGATATTCATTAACTATGATAGAATTATTGAATGGAAGTTTCTGGAAGGAACTAGAACTTTCTGTTCTTACATTGTGATTCTTATTCTGTATGATTATATTTCTGTTCTTGAAGTACATCGCCCTAATAATCACATTGTTTTGCCTAATAATAATAATGACATTTAAATTTATTGATACTACCTAGTTCATGCATGCAGCTGCGGCCGCGATTGTTTTGTTTATACATTACTACTGTTAGGAATTGATTAAGTTCTTTAAATTAACAAATTTTGTCTACGATTGTGTGAATCATGGATACTATAAAAAAATTATTATCCCGAAGGGCATTCGATTTGGCGTATTCACGTCAGCCCCGGATCTTCAATTTTTTTACGCAGGGCAAAACCTGAAAAATGCCGCCCCGCCCACTTATATACTAATAGAAAAAATTAAAGGTCCAAACATTTTTCGAAATTTTTTGGTGATTTTTGACAGGCTGTATTTCAATGAAAAATGATCGTATCTAAACTAAACACAAGTGTTTTAAAGATCCAAGATTCTAGTTTTCAGATCTTTAGGCCAAAAAAGGTTTTAGGGTCACAGCTTCAACGCAATCCAAGAAAATAGCGTGATTTTTTTTTTGTCTTTTTCTGACAACACAGGTTTAAAAATTTTGTTTCTAGCTAAACGGCCTTATGAATGGGATAGCCAGTTTATTAAGCTATAATTTTCTTTTTTTACATTTTCTGTGCCTCAATTTCGGGCAGTTACTGAATTTTGAATGAAAAAGGACCTGTTTCTTTTAAATAGCCGATATCTCAGCAACTAATTGCCGTACAGTAAATCGAACAACAGTTTTGGAAAGTGCATAATTTTTTTTACATAAAACTGTTACAATCTAAATATTAAAAAAAAATCTTAATCCTTGCGATGAATTAGAAAAAACCGGTAAAAATTGGCAATTTATGGTTTTTTATAAAATTAACGGCTCAACTGCAAATATCAACGATATAACTAATGTTGAGCATGTTTTTTACAGTTTGATATACCCACAATAACCTGACGAAATGTCAATTTGATCTAGCAAACGGTTTTTTTGTTTCAAGCAATAAAACTTTAAAAAAGATCTAAAGGTTCAAGTTTACATTCCATAATCATGATTAAAGTGGAAAAAACATTTGTAGCCGTGAGCTACAATCTATAGGCTAAAGCACAGAGCTGGGCAAGCATCCGTATTCATTTGTAGTGTAGGCCTTATATACAAATTTACATTGCCGTGATGACTGACTAGGTTTCCATCAATCTATCATCAGTGATGTCAGTCATTCGTGTCAAGTTAATCAATCAGTGAGTCAGTCAAGCGCTCGTAGCAGAGTATTGCCAGAGTATCACAAACAATATGTCAGATAAAGCAATAACGATCGTTCGGTCAAGTTCCATTGATTCATTAGCTTTTAGTGGTTTACTAATGATCGTAGATCTTCAGTAAATTACAAATTGGAAGAACTCTTGTCGGGAGTTTAGTTAACCTTGCGGAAGTACTTACTTCTGTTCTAAAGCGGCAATTATTGCTTTCAACGGATTTGACGGGTGTACCAGACTGTATAAATACTGATTCATATGGCGTTCCATCTTAGTGTTCTTAATCCTCGGTCTCCAGTAAACATGCTTTATATGTTGATCGGCAGTCGCGCTTGCAACCACTCGACCAACGGGACAGTCATAAATACCTCATAATGCACAAATACCTATAACTTATAACCAAAGGATATAACTTATAATACTTATATAACTGCCTGACTGCCTCGTTGGTCGTGTTGGTTGCAAGCGCGACTGCCGATCGAGAGGTCCTGGGTTCAAATCCCGGGT
>DWEH01000621.1:0-11089 GCA_018245815.1 Apyrrothrix aesculapus | reverse complement strand
AACTGGTGAAATGTGGGAGTGTACTACACTCCTCTGCCTACCTCTTCGGGGATTACAGGCGTGATGTTACGTTTTGAAATGCTTCCCAACCCAACTGAATACATCTATTGATTTATCAACTGAAGTTGAATTTACTGATTGTGAGCTTGATTGTCTACCCCAAATAGACATATTCCTGGACAACTTCAATCGTCGATTCGTCGACCGTAATTTGCGTAAACCGGTAACCGTAAATCCAGGTTTTGGAGGTGGGTACATCGTGTGAGTATGCAGTGAAGTGGGTGAACCTGGCGACAGATCAGGAGCTGGCGCAAGGGTACATGAACGAGGTGCGGTTGCTGCGCGATCTGCAGAACTCCGACAAAGTGATACGGCTTTATGATTAGTGAGCGTTTTTTTATTTACTCACCTAGTATTTCATACCAAAAAGGTTTACTTTATTGTTTCTTATCATACTTGTCTCCTTCTGTGCTATTGTAAAAAGGTATATATGGGAAATTCCCAAAAAAGTTGTCCATTGTTCTTTTACGTTTCGTAAACTTTCATTGTGTTCTCCATCCACCACTTATTCATCAAGTGACTGCTTGGATGTTAGGTCCGATTTCTTAAACATTTGTGTACCATCGTATTGATGCGAATGTAAATATTTTTTAATGTAGTGAATACGACCGCGCGAACCAGTTCCTGCGGATGGTGTTAGAGGTGGGCGAGACAGACCTGTCTTCGTTCCTGAAGGCGCGTGGCGCTGGACTGCCGCCCGCCCTCGTGCTGCACTACTGGGAAGAGATGCTGCAGACTGTACTCTACATACATGAACATGGTAAGAGCTACCAATTGACAACCATTTTTTGTACATATTTAAATACTTGAAAATTAACGCAAACAGCAACTCCAAGAGGTCGGCTGTTGCAGGCGTGATACACGCAGACTTGAAACCGGCCAATTTCTTGCTGGTGTGCGGGCGGCTGAAGCTGATCGACTTCGGCATCGCGTCAGCCGTGAGCGGCGACGCGACCAGCGTGGTGCGCTCGCAGGCGGCCGGCACCTACTCCTACATCAGCCCCGAGGCGCTCATGGGCGGCGCGGGCGGCGGCGGCCCGCTCGGGGACAACGGCACTGCACCCATCAAAGTTAGCACGGCACGGCACGCTACCATCATTGTGTAACATTACAGTGTGTCAACACCAGTCCGGTTACTTACGGATAAATTTGCGCCACCCGTTTTAATTTGTTTGCTTAGCATACCGAGCTGTGACTCGCTCTGCTAAATCTGTTAAATAAAAATGTAGGTAGAAGCATGTTCATGAATCAAAAGTATAATGAATAACAACATGAATGTTCGTAATTACAAAACAAATGCATTCTTAAATGACATAATTCACCATAGACTTTCATTTACTTAACATAAAATAACTTTTATATAACAAAATGGTAGCTTTTAAATATACTTAAGTTGTGGTCTATCTGTTTCTATTAGGACTGTATTCAAATATATATTTCCAGATATCATATCGTTCTGACGTGTGGTCACTGGGCTGCATCCTGTACAGCATGGTGTATGGACGAACGCCCTTCGGACACATCCCTAATCTGGCGAAGCTGGCCGCAATATTGGACCCTAACCACAAAATCGACTATCCACCGGCTGACCGTGAGTTTAAAATGTTTAAACGTCACATCACGCCTCTGATTCCCAAAGAGGTAGGCAGAGGAGCGTAGTACACGAGCACGTTTCACCAATTACGTTTACGTCCCACCGTCGTATTTTCCTATTGGGGATGAGCCTATTGTCATACATCGGGCATAAATCCAGACTACGAGCTACTGTTAAAAATTTTAAGTTAGAAAGAGATATAGAATTTTTAAATGTCATCGAAATCATAATAACGCATTTATTACTACTCAGGGCATTACAATTACGTAGTGGCAATCATAGATAAGTGGTTACTCCTGCAAGTAAACCTTTATTATCAAATTTCAAACCAATTTTTTCTCAGGGCAGTCACAGCTGTCAATCAAGTATTAAATTGAATTACACACTTTTTCAAATCGCCACGTTACGGTTTCTTAACTCCGGGCTTCAGGTATATGTGTGGACTAACGGTGTTTAAATAACTTCATACGTATAGTCGCCTAGTCGCCTAAACATCCCAAATGGATACGACCCATTTGGAATGTGTATACTTAATGGAATAGAGGTGAGTGAGGGCGCGTAAGGATGCAGCTCTTTGTGCGTAGACGTGCCGCCGTCGCTGCTGCGCGCGCTGAAGTGGTGCCTGACGTACAACGCGCGCGCGCGGCCGTCCGTGCGCGAGCTGCTGGCGCTGCGCCACCTGGCGCGCGCGCCGCTGCCCGCGCCGCTGCTGGCGCGCCTGCGCCCGCTGCTGCCGCCCGACGACTACCGCCTGCTGGAGCAGGCGCAGCTCTAGTCTCCGCCGCCAGCTGCATAGTGTATCTGAACTGTAATTTCCTACATTTTCCTATAACGGAAATTGACTAAACTTTTTAAACGGTCTATAGATTGACCTGTCGTTAGTCCGTCGTGGCCGACATTGCATACATTGAAATGTTGCCGTCGCTATCACCATCTTGTAAATGGTTATTACTGAATTAACATGTCTGCCAGCCACCACCTCCATTTCAATAGTGGCTCGATGGACGGCATAGGGGCCCCATAAAGGTGTAATATAGATAGATTTAAATGAAATTGAGTCTACACCTTGAAATGCATCTGAGTTCTGAGAACACTTAATGAAATTTTGAACTACCTATTATCTGAAGATAAACGACTATAACAATTTTAATTTTATTTATTGGTATTTTTTGTGGTCTTCAGATTATGAAAATGATTGAAATGTTGTATATTCCAATTTACCAAACGAGTTAGAAGTAAATGTATGCAAATTAATGCTATGATTAGTATTAAAAAACTAATTATAATTTGATGTTTGATTAATAAAAAATTAATATTAATGTACAGTAATAGAGAGTATATTTATAATGGAAAGAATCAGAAAGTTTCTAGTACTTTATTGTAATAATGCCTAATTATATTATGACTGTAAAAATAATAGTAATATGTAATATAGCAGAATGATAAAAACTGTGATAATTTTTTATTTTACTACTGTCCAAGTTTAGTGAAGGCTAAGCATTTTTATAAACCCTGATACAAATTTAATTTAAAAAAAATTATGAATATATTTATCTAGCCAGAATGTGATACTGATTGGGGGAGATGTAACATAGTCAATATGTGTATAGTGTGTTTTATTCATAATAAATAGTCAAATTTGGAATAAATATTTATTAGCGATAATGCGAATACAAAAAATAAATAGATTTTTTCAGCAAGATGAATAACTAGAATAATAAAATATCAATCTAACAGTACTAGAATCTTAGCTTACAATAATAAGTATAATGCAACAAGCGGAAATATTAAAAAATGCATTTTGTTCCACAAGGGAAGTTCTGATGTACATTTGAAAGCTTTGTATATCCTTCGGGAGCTTCGTATTCCTCTGCTGACTCAGAGAAAAGAAATCGTACCCACACAGCACTGTATTTGTTTACTTACTAGTAAACACTACACAAGTAGACATACAGACACTTTCATATGGAAGGCGTCAGGCGGTTCTCCGAGCTGCCCGGCACATGCTAGCTATCTAATCGACTATATTGCTAAAATGCACGAGTGGCACTAATTCAACAAACATTCAGTCTGAGATTTTGGAATAATTAATCAGAAGGCGAACGGTGTAAGCTAAGAGCGAGTTACGTCGCAGTGCGGTCGCAAGGACGAGAGGCTATTCTCAAATCAAAGAACAAGGTGTCGTTTCGTCAGTTTAATGCGAGCACAGGGCGCAGGCGGCCGCTAGTTCTGGAACAGCGTGCGCGTGAAGTCGATGTAGTCGAGCGCGTTGGGGATGGGCCGCTCCGTCTTCTGCTCCACGTACGGCTTCATGCGCGCCACGCAGTAGTCCGCCATCTCCTTCGTGAGGTTCTGTAATGACATCGATTCATTACTCGACCTGACCGATTAATATTTTATGACCAATAAATTACATATATCTATTAAAAGTAGATTACACAACTTTTTAAATTAGATCATTTTTAAGATAAATCTTCTGTTTCAATGAATTATTGTAGCGCTACGACAAGTTTTGACTAGGATGATAGAGGACACGTACGGCGTAGAGCTCGTCCTTGGTGACGTAGGCGCGGTCCTGGTGCGCGGTGATGGCGCGGAAGGCGTTCTCGATCTCCTCTGACGAGTGCACGTTCTCTGTCTCCTTGCTGATCATGAACGCCATGTATTCCTGCAGCGACACCTGCCCGTCGCGATTTGGGTCCACCACGTCTGTAAACATGACCGTGCATTTTACAATGCGCTCGCCGAAATACTGAACCTTGTTAAATGTTAAATCTTAATATTTTAAATCTCTTTGTTTTTGACTTTTTCAATGATTTTACAAAAATTAAACATAATTTTAATTTCAAATTTAATTAAATTTTAATTTTTAACTTTAATTTCAACTTAAACCTAACTTTGTAAAAAATGTATACTAACTGAGTATGGCCTCAAACTCTGGGTCGGGCTGGCCCTCCTCTACCATGGGCAGGTCGTACCCGAGCGCCCGCAAGCACGACTTGAACTCGTGGTGGTTGAGACGGCCCGAGCGATCCTTGTCGAAGTGCTTGAACATCATCGAGAACTCCTTCAGCGCGTCTTCGCTCACGCCTGCAAGCAATATTTCACATATTTTACACTATTGTAGTATAGAGAGTCCACATACCCTCCTAAGTGTATGCATGGATATACCCATCAGATAAATATCGCATAATCAGTTGAAGAGGTAGTGCTACTAACCAGAGTGGTTCCTGGCCTGGATCTGCTGCTCGAGATTGTGCTGCATGCGCATGGACAGCTGGTCAAGTTGGTCCCACTGCTGCGCCAGGCCCACCGTACTGTGCTCCGTGTATCTGTTGTCCAAGATCAGGTGCTCCTCCAGAGCCGCTCCTAACATACAATGACTAATTGTTTATTAAATGAACGTAACAAAATAAATTGAATGCAAAATATGTGTATTCGAGTTTCACACTAGAACAGACTAACACAAGTTTTTTCTTGGTAGTCAATCATCTTTCCGAAGTAAACTCATTTATATATTTCTCTTCATTGTGTGGAGCACGGTATGAAAAGTAAATTTAGGTCATTTTACAAATATGACTTGGTGCGCTACTTAGCAATATATCAGTAACAGTATCAGTAGATAACTATAGCTAACATAATTTGTAAAGTCATACTGTCAGAAACGTTATGATGGCCATACCTAGTTCCTCCAGGCGGCGCAGGTCAGCTCGCCTGGCGCGCACCTCGCCGGCGCGCTGGCGCAGCGCCGCCAGCTGCTGCTCCAGCGAACCCGTGCCCTCCATCATCGATGTGCTGTATAATTCACGGACATTTTACATTCGAACTGACTGATGATACCTACAGATATAGGATTCACAGCCATATTTACATATAAATGCACCCCATTTACAGCAAAATGGTAGCAACCTGGTTTGGTTGGAATTACATGCAATGTAGTATTTTGTCAGACAGAACACACAGTACGCGATGTATGTTCTGTTGTATGTCGCAATTAATTTTATTATGAAAATATAAATGTCTTTTAGTTTTCATATATGAAATAATTCTACTATTTATCAAGCTATGCATAGCTTTGAATAGTCGAAAATATAAAGCCAAACAAACTTACTATCAATATTTCATTTTAAAAACCCTACCCTCTCATAACTTTCATTTTATTGATTAAAATCAGTTCAGATTATCATGTACAATTGCTATTTCACAGATAACACCCGTAACAACCATGTAGTGTGAACAAAATAGAAGGTAATATATACAGTTGGACCAATCCGTGAGTGCACAATAGTAATAGTATTTCAGAAGCACAACAAAATATCGAATTTGAAAACATGAAAAGATTTAAACAGACATTTATTACAAATCAAGAAAATGATGTGTCTATATTATTAGGTACTAATTGAGAAGTTGCAATTAGGGAATATGATGTTATAATTAGTAAAACAACAATTCAAAAAACTCAAGATTAAAAATTAGGCTTGTTTCGATCTATACAGGAAGGTTCATAATTCGACGACAACATGGACACTCATAACTCAAATACAACATAGAAACACGTGAAGCCAATCAAATTTAAGGCCACATCGATGTACGCGACACGCTAGTCGCGCGGCGCGCCTATAACGTTCTTATTAAATTTTTTAAACGAAAAGTATTCTATTTCAAGCAATTTTTAAAGTGTTTCTTATTATTTAGGAGTTTAATTTTTATTATTTGACAAAAAAAAAACCATACATTTTTCAAAAATGAGAATTTAAAGCATAATATCGAGATTGTGTATATTTAAGAACGTTTGTATGTAATGGCAACATTATTGGCGCGCCCGCGTCTCCTCGCGCTTCCGACCCCTTACCCGTCCCAGCCGAGCAGCCGGTACCTGCACATACATGGTACAACATTTCCATCAAATTTAATTTTCATAATTACAAGTTACATGAGACAGTGGATACGCAGACTAAGTAGTCATATCTCACCAGCCGACAGAATTTACTTCCAATATCAAATCAGACTCAAGGGTCACTCAGGTGACTTAGCTCTGAGGATTAATTTTACTTTCGTGTAACACTATATTGAGACGGTAATTCCGTTTACTATGTTCAAGTGACATAATAGATGTATTAGATAATATAAAAAGTAGTAACTGATAAAAATTAATTATTAGAAATATATTTTTCAAATTGCTGTAATCAAATAATTCCAACTGTACCAAATGAACATTTAAACCATCTGATGTGAAGAAGACGTCGGTTTTTAAGGTAAAAAAGCATAAATGTTTCGATTTTAATTACGGGTGGATTATTATCCTTAAAAATACACCACATTTAATCTATTTGAGAGTCACATATAAAATTGTCCTTAATGAATGGCAGCTTCGAACCCCAAGGCGCACGCATATCTACAATAGGTGAAGCAATAATTTAGAAAAACTTTTTAAGGTGACCTAGGTGTCATGAAAGTTTACTATGGGAACCTGCGTTGCCCATGCTACACAAATAAGGCTATTTAACTTGAAAAAGACTGAACGAAGCCGAGGTGCCTACCGCGTCTCGGTGAGCCACTGGTGGAAGGCGTTGGCGTGCTTGGCGAACTCCTTGCGCAGCTTGTCGTTCTCCTCCTGGCGCTGCGCCTCCTTCGTCAGCTCCACGTCGCGCTCCGCTGAGAAAGTGACGACAGATTGTTACAAATCAGCCAGAATTACATATCTTCTTCTTAATCGTCTCCTCATGTCTGAGGGTCGTGACCACCAAAACACGCCTTGTATATAAGTGCTGTCCAGGCCAGTCCGCATTGGGCTATGTGAATCGCTTAATATGCGTCATCGTAAAAATGTTTGTATACTGATAAGAACAATATAGAACGTTAAAATAAAATATTACTTATGTATTATAAAGCACCATGGGATAGTTTGCCTTACCGATGATCTTGCGCAGGTTGCGCCAGGTCTCTTCGAGCGCCTCCATGGTGAACCAGGTGTAGGGGTTGGCGCCCACGTTGAACGACTTGATCTGCTTGTCCAGCGCCGCCAGCGCTTCGAAGTCGCTTTGCGCAGACGACAGCGATGCCTGCGACACAACATTTGCTTTTTATCTAACTAACAAAATGTATTGACGCTTTTGAGTTGTCACTGAGTGTTTATTTTTATTTTAATTCCAGGTAATGACATATAATATAAAAATAATAAGTATGATAATGACTGGATATTAATAAAATATATTAACCTGGAATTGTGCATGCGCATCACGAAGCGCCCTGATCTCTTCGATGGAGTTGCAGCGGACAGGATCGGTGAGATCCTCCTCGGCGTTCTCGAACCACGAGTTGAACGCTGATGCCTACAAAAGGAAATAATGTGTAACAGAAAACAAATATTTCTCTGTTGTGTTGTTATAGCTAACACATTCCGAATTTTAAAATTACAAATATCTGCCTGAGTATTTCATTACGAAGTGTAATTCTCGTTTTATATGTATGAACTATAGGTAGCAGGGAAGTCGTTTCAAAAGTCACGTCCTACCTTCTTGGCGAAGGTGAGATAGAGCTCCTCGATCTGGCGGAACTGATCCTGCAGCTGCAGCAGGCGCTGCTTGCGCGCGGCGCTGTCGGCCAGCAGGCGCTGCCAGCGCGCCAGCACGTCGCCGTGGCGGCGCGCGATGGCGGCCGCCTGCTCGTGGCCCGCGCCCACCAGCTGCTCGCGCAGCGACGTAATGTTCTGGATGCCCTCGTGCTCGAACGCCGCCAGCCCTGCACCACACGGGGGATCACGCTCGCTTCACGTAAACGTCACAACCTTTCACCAATACCACGATAGATGGCTTCGCGCGGATCATACGGAACAACTTCTCACCTATATTGAATAGATGGCGTCGCACCTATCCCGAACGTTCTAATTCACGAATCATTGTAACGATTTTCCATAATGACCATAGTATGGTACTAATTTGCAAACATACAGACCTGCGTCAAAGGTGTCCTGTTTGGTGAGCAGCGTCTGCACGGTGGAGAGGTCGCGGCCGAATTCGTCTGAGCGCACGTGAGTTTCCTTATCTGCGATCCACGACTCCACCACGTCGGCCTTCCACAGCAGCTGCAGGTAGGCAGAGTTGTCCACCAACGCCGCTTTACGACGAGCCGCGAGACTTGTCAGCTTCTCCAATTTCGCCTGAGGATTGATATTTTATATTTAAAAATAAGCTTAAAACAGTTTTTATGTATAAATATATTCATACTGCAATAAAAATATTACAGGGAGACCGACTGATTACAAATTTTTATTGAGCACCTTTACCCAGCAAATTGATATTGACGTTTTGACATACAAATTCTTGAAATGATGACATGTCGATTTCCAAGTACATTAAAAAAAGGGTATTCATTCTTACTTGTCACTATTCTAATTGATTATTTTGGTCATTATAGTAATAGAAACTAGGTGTCATGGTGCATCGATATTAATGCTCTCTTCGACAATAGTGTGCAAATGGCATGTGTCAAATAATTGTTATCTTGGTTCGAAATAGATTATAGAACTTTGTACACTGGGCACAACGCACAACAAACAGACTACTTCTCTAACCTATTCATGTTTGAATATTGTGAATATTTGTACTGTAAATGTACCTGCAATGCGTGCAAGCGATGCGACAAGGCATCCGCGTGCAAGTTGCCTTCGGCTAACAGGCGTTCTCCGTCAGCGGTGAGGTCCCGGACACGCTCGCCGCGAGCAGCCAACTCCGCTTCCAGAGCCTCGTGCTTCTTCAGGAGACCTTGCACCGCTGCCATGCTATCTCCGACCTCGCCGACCACGACCAGCTGTTGTTTCTCACTGAAACCGTAATACAAAGTTATACGTTTGCTGAACGAGAACACTATTATTTAACAATGTTGAACTAATTTAAAATATCCTGTCCAAATGAAAGACAAATCAAAGGATTAAAGTACACATTATTTGTAACATAATAAGGTTTTGATTTATTGGATTATTTATAAAATTAATTAATTAGTTATACTCAATCTCAATCAATTAGTACCATATTTCTTTATATGTCTGAATACATTGTTTCAGGTTACCAAGTAGTTTTTTTGGGTGTTTCTAAATTTAATTTATGTTAGTGCAATGAAATATTAAATGTTACTTCACCATTTATGGAATTATCACGACATATTGTAAACGCAGTAGTATTTTTGCTGTACTTCTGTTGTACCCATACTTGTTACACAGTATACTGACCTAATCCAGGCCTCTTCTTCATCGACCTTGGCGAGGAACTGCTGATAAGCCAGCGACTGTTGCAGCTTGGCTCCTCGCTCATCCGCCAGCGCCTGGAGCTCATCCCACGCCAGCCCTAACGCCTTGAGCCTCTGCTCGATCTCCGGCACTCCCAAGTTGGATACGTCCATGAGTTTCTCGCCGGCCTCCTGCACGGCCTGGATGGCGGGCTCGTGGCTCGCGAGCTCGGCTTCGAGACGCTTATGTTTCTTCAAAAGATTTTGGACACCGGTCAAGTCGCGGCCGTAGTCGTCGGAAGCGACGAGGAGCTTCTTTTCCCTGTGAATACCACATCGATTTCTATTGTGAATGCTGTTTTCCTACATAACCACAATAAAGATTTAAAACAAAACGTACGCATATATCAAAGAAATAATATTGGCAGCGGACTAGAACAATAACAATTTACTTTTACATTCGTACACATCAACCCCTATAACGAAACGTATGTAATATTCCCCATAATTCTGATCGACATGCGGACGATCGATACTGTCAAATAGGGAGCGAACAGCAAATGGAGTAAAGTAATGAGTAATAGGCGACGTCACTGACTTGATCCAGGACTCCTCGTCGGCGATGTCGCGGAAGAACTGGTGCAGCGTGTTGGCCTCGTGCAGGCGCGCGCGGCGGTGCGCGGCCAGCGAGCGCACGCGCTCGAAGCGCTCGTTGATGGCGGCGCGGCGCGAGCCGATGCCGGCGCTGTCGAACTGCCCCGACGACACCAGCGCGTCCGCCTGCGCGTTCATGTCTGCCGGCACACGCACCGCTCTCACTCTGCTGACTCGCGGGGACACAAGTGTACACTTGCACTAGGGTAGGACGAGGAGCGACTCGACCCGCCGTAGTGCCTGATGCGTCTTTACTTTTTCCGTTTGTTCTTGTAATTTAAATTTCGAAACGCACTACCGTTACATGCTACATGTAAAAAATTTAGTAACTCGCCGTTGATTCTGTCCTCGTGAGCTTGAATGTCGGCCTCGACGAGTTGATGCTTCTTCATCAGATTCTGAACCGAGGCCAGATCCTTGCCCGAGTCTTCGGACGTCAGCAGACTCTCGACCTAGTGACAAATATGAATGATGAAATCGTGCCGTCCAAGGTACTACATAAACTAATGATTGACACTTGATTTATAATGCATATTATTTTATTGGCTTATTTATTTC
>DWEH01000620.1:0-11091 GCA_018245815.1 Apyrrothrix aesculapus | reverse complement strand
GTGGCCTCAACGCTAACTGTCATGTCATGAATCATGTCGCAGTTTGCAAATGTATGGAAGGTTTTAGCGGAAACGCTTTTATACAGTGCAGCCCTGAACCGATTAAAGGTAATTACATTTATTTTTCTCCTACTTTTACAAATTGTAAATACGCGTGTATTTAAGACACTTAAATTTGATGAACTGAATACAATTTTTGTAGCAATACATGTTGGTAGACTAGCACACAAGTAAGTAACAGCGGATAATGTTAATGATATTTCCTTGCAGTGGAAACTGATCCGTGCAACCCATCACCTTGTGGATCTAACACTGAGTGTAATAATGGACAGTGTACCTGTATTCCCGAATTCCATGGTGACCCGTATATTGGATGTCGACCTGAATGTATCCAGAGTACCGACTGTGAAAGAGATAAAGCTTGTATGCAGAATAAATGTCAAGATCCTTGTACTGGAACATGCGCTCCCACAGCTGTTTGTAACGTAGTTAATCACATTCCAATGTGTAGCTGTCCCGAGCGCATGACTGGAAACGCTTTCGTAGACTGCCGCGTTGTTTCAGGTACATTCAAACCTCATTTAAACAGGATATAATTATGTATATATGGATATGCAGTTTAAAATAACAACATCTTACCATTTTTCAGAACCTGTTAAAACTAATCCATGTCAACCTTCTCCATGTGGCCCTAACAGTCAATGTAGAGAAACAAATGGCCAAGCTGTATGCTCTTGTGCGCCCAACTACATCGGCTCTCCGCCCACATGCCGGCCAGAATGCGTTATTAGTGCAGAGTGCTCATTAGATCAGGCGTGTAGTAATCAACGGTGCGTTAATCCATGTGTTGGCGCCTGTGGTGTGAATGCCGAATGTAAAGTGGTCAATCATAACCCAATATGCACGTGTCCTATTTTCTATTCAGGCGATCCATTTTCACGCTGTTTCAAACTACGTGAGTATTAACTATACAGTCAATTTAAAAAAAAAATGTCTGTGTAGTGTACGTTGATTTATAATTTATTTTATGAATGGTTACAGCTGAGAAGTTGCCGGAACCCATCAATGTGTGTAAGCCTTCTCCGTGCGGTCCCAACTCATTATGCAAGGAAGTGAACGGAGTACCAACGTGCACCTGCCTAGACAATTACCGTGGGCAACCACCTTATTGCAAACCTGAGTGCACAAACAACGAAGACTGCTCTCCTCACTTATCATGTGTGAGAACGAAATGCGTGAACCCTTGTGAAGGAGTGTGCGGCTCTAATTCGGAGTGTAGGGTCATCAGCCATTCTCCAATCTGCTTATGTTCCAACGGATACACAGGGGATCCGTTCACCGGCTGTTTACCTGAGCCATTACACTCCGAGCCCCTAACTACACCCTGTTCACCGTCACCTTGCGGATCCAATGCTGTGTGCAAAGAAAAATACAACGCAGGATCGTGCTCTTGCATTGAAGGTTATATTGGCAATCCTTACGAGGGATGCCGACCTGAGTGTGTAGTTAATACTGATTGTCCATCTAACAGAGCGTGTTCTAATAACAAATGCGTCGATCCGTGCCCAGGAAGTTGTGGATCCAATGCCGAATGTCAAGTCGTCAATCATACTCCTTTGTGCACCTGTATTAACGGCTATACCGGTGATCCGTTCAGATACTGCGTTTTCCAAGGTATAGTTTTCCTAAAGTCAAATATAAATATAGGTTGTTTTATTGAATCGGTAATTATAAAACATTTTTGCATTAATTTTAGAACCACCTGCAAGTACTCCAGAAGATGTTTGCTATCCATCACCATGTGGGCCCAACAGCCAGTGTAAGAATATTAACGGTCAAGCTGTGTGCTCTTGTCAAGCGGAGTACATAGGATCCCCGCCTAACTGTCGTCCGGAGTGCGTAGTGAGCTCAGAGTGCCCACAGGACAAAGCATGTATAAAGAGTAAATGTGTGAACCCTTGCCCGAAACCGTGCGGTGTGAACAGTAACTGTAAAGTGATAAATCACAGCCCAATATGCTCTTGCAGAGCATCCTTCACCGGAGATCCATTCACTATTTGTACTCCTGTTCCATGTGAGTACGAAGTTCAAACAATATTAACTACACATTACATTAAAATTACAATTGTATTAAATAACGAACTTTGTTTTAACTTCTCAGATGACCAACCACCTCCAGAAAGAATCAACCCGTGTTTACCTTCACCGTGTGGACCTAACGCAGAATGCAGAAATGTCGGGAACACCCCATCTTGTTCATGTTTGAATAATTATATAGGAAGTCCACCGAACTGCAGACCGGAGTGCTCTATACACTCAGATTGTTCGAGTGACCGCGCCTGCATTAACTCTAGATGTCAGGACCCATGTCCCGGCTCATGCGGGTTATACACGTCGTGCAATGTCCAGAATCATATACCGATTTGCACGTGTCACGATGGCTACGTCGGAGATCCGTTCACAAGTTGTAAAGTGCAAACTTTAGAAGGTATTTATTATATTATTAAACTTTGTAATAATACAATTATAGCAGATAATAAATAAGTACTTAGGCGACCGAGCTTTGCTAGGGTGAAAATACGAAGGAAATTAACTCATGCAGAGATAACATATAAATAGATATATTTTTATTCATGTTGCTATTCTTAGTTTGTGAGCCAAACTTTTCTACATGTATTGTGTGAAAACTTGGAGAAATCGATTTTTCTCAGACATGTGACTATGCTAGATCGATTTTTCGCCATCGCAAAATCCTATGTTGAGACCCGTGTTCAACAGTCGAACGATACAAGGGTTGATGATTAAGATGATAATATAAATATTGTTTGATTAATATGTACAATTAGATTAATTTGTTTTGCTATGATTTTAGTTGAGCCGAATATTGCGGACGCGTGTACGAACGTGCGGTGCGGCTCGAACGCCGAATGCGTCAATGGACAATGTCAATGCTTACCTGAATTCCACGGAGACCCGTACTTCAACTGTCGACCGGAATGCGTGTTCAGCACAGACTGCGAGCAGAACAAGGCCTGCGTGCAAAGCAAATGTATTGA
Organism: Apyrrothrix aesculapus; assembly: GCA_018245815.1. NCBI lineage: Eukaryota > Metazoa > Arthropoda > Insecta > Lepidoptera > Hesperiidae > Apyrrothrix > Apyrrothrix aesculapus. Next base: position 8,035 of record DWEH01000620.1, on the reverse strand, counting down.
TCCTTGTATAGGAGCGTGCGGACAGAATGCGCTATGTCAAGTAATTAACCACATCCCCATGTGCAGTTGCAATAGCGGTTTCACTGGAAATGCCTTTGTTACTTGCAATCCAATTAAAGGTGTGTACTATAATGTGTCTGTAATATCATAATACAATATTATTAATGTATATTATTACTTAATGGAATTTAATTATATATAAAATTTAAATTTGCAGCAACACCGATCGAAAACCTTTGTGGTACCGCAGTGTGCGGACCGAACAGCCAGTGTCGTGAGATTAATAACCAAGCTGTTTGCTCGTGTCTACCTACTTACCTGGGTGTACCACCAGCCTGCAGGCCGGAGTGTGTAGGGAATGCAGAATGTCCTCAAAATCAAGCTTGTACGAATCAAAAATGCATCAACCCTTGCCTTGGAGCTTGCGGCCTGCGAGCAGTATGCGAAGTGATCAACCACAACCCAGTGTGCGCATGTCCTACTACACAAACTGGAGACCCATTTGTTGCGTGTACACCCGTCCTAAGTATGTTTATTGCAATATTTATTCCAATCCATTTATGGCATTGAATTCTGTGCGTTCTCTTGCATGAAGGCAACTGTTTTCAATACATTAAATGCTTGCAGGTTCACCGCCAATCGCTGTAAATCCGTGCCAACCGTCCCCGTGTGGACCTAATTCGGTGTGCAAGGAAGTTAACGGAAATCCTTCGTGTACCTGTTTGCCGGAGTATAAAGGCCAGCCGCCTTATTGCAAGCCTGAGTGTATCAGCAACAGCGAGTGCGCTACCCATTTGGCATGTGTTAATAAGAAATGTAAAGATCCGTGCACACGTGCGTGCGGTGAAAATGCCGAGTGTCGAGTTGTCAGTCACTCGGCCATGTGCGTGTGTCCACAAGGATACAGAGGGGATCCATTTACACAATGCTCATTGATAACTCCTGTGGAGATTTTGTCACCTTGCTCACCTTCTCCTTGCGGACCGAACGCAATATGCAGAGAACAGAATAAAGTGGGATCGTGTGTTTGCAACGAAGGCTACTTCGGGAACCCTCACGAAGGTTGTCGGCCGGAATGTGTGAGTGACTCTGATTGTCCCGGAAACAGGGCCTGCATCGGCAACAAGTGCCAAGACCCGTGCCCTGGCACGTGCGGGGTTAACGCGGAATGTGCCACCGTCAACCATTCTCCCACATGTACGTGTATTTCGGGCTATACCGGGGATCCATTCCGACGTTGCAGCACGGTACAAGGTAATTTTCTTCTAATACTTTATCAATAACGTGTATCCTATTCCACATTTCTTAATGTATACCCTATGATAAATATTCATACAATAATATAAATATTTTGTTCCAGTTGAAGCTATACCACCTGTTAACGTCTGTTACCCAAGTCCTTGCGGACCGAACAGCCAATGCCGCGTATTAAACGATCAAGCCGTTTGCAGTTGCTTGCCGGAGTTTATTGGCGAACCGCCATCTTGCAAGCCTGAGTGTGTATTAAATTCGGAGTGCGTGCCGGACAAAGCTTGTGTTAATCGGAAATGTGTGAATCCTTGTCCTGGCCCATGCGGGCAAAATGCGGAATGTCGTGTATTCAACCACAACCCTATATGCAGTTGCCACGTAGGGTACGTCGGAGATCCCTTTACGAGATGTTACGCGAAACCAGGTATAATCGTCTTTAAATTGTATAGTATTTTTGGAAGCTTGTTAGAAAATGTTCATTTATATTCCGTCATTAGTACATTCCTCTGCCTATCCCGTCAGGAACATACAGACGTGATAGTATGTTCTTAATAGAATAGGAACTAATTTTTGTTATTTTATTATGCAATTAATGACAAATTATTCTGACGTGATGGCTACCTGTAACAAATTTTCGTTTCTTCGTAGTGCCCCAACCAGTGTTAGACGATTCAACTGATCCTTGCGTACCGTCACCGTGTGGAACGAATTCGATTTGCCGTAAATATGGCGACCAAGCCTCATGTTCATGTACGCCTGGCTACTTTGGAAGTCCTCCTAACTGTCGGCCAGAATGTGTCACTAATCAGGACTGTATCAGCTCCATGTCTTGTATAAACGAGAAATGCAAGGACCCGTGCCCGGGGTCTTGTGGACAGAACGCCAAGTGCTCAGTCATCAAACATATAGCAATTTGTACTTGCCTGGACGGTTACCGGGGCGATCCGTTCACGGCATGTACGATGCAACCATTAGAGGGTAAGTAAACATGCTATACTTTTATCTATCTTTTACTCTCTTTAACACATACAGCATGGTAATATTAAAACACTATGTATTACTATATTACTGTTGCTAGTATGATGTTTATTTTGCAATTGTGTTCTGTACTAAACTGTAACAACGTGAATGTCAATCCAATAAATATTTTCATTATCTTTTAGATCTACTGTTATTACAGTAATAATAAGCCTCGACCGCTTCGCTGGTCGGGATGGTTGCAAGTGCGACTGCTGAGCGAAAGGTCCTGGGTTCAAATCCCGGGTACTATTGGGTTTTTCTAACTTAGATTTTCTTGTAGTGGCTCGGAGTCTGGATTTGTGCCCGGTGTATGGCAATAGGTTTATTCCCTATTCCACATTTCCCTAATAGTATAATAATTGGTGGAATTGGGTGTGTACTACTCTCTCTCTCTGCCTACCTCTTTGAGGATTACAGGCGTGATGTTACATTGTTTTTGTTACAGTAATAATAATAATTATTATTATTATCTTTCAGAACCGACACCAACAGATCCCTGCAATCCGTCGCCATGTGGATCTAACACTCAATGCCATAATGGAGAATGCTCATGCTTACCGGAATATCGCGGTGATCCGTACATCGGATGTCGACCGGAGTGTACGATCAGTACGGATTGTCAAAAGAATCAGATTTGCGTTAATAAAAAATGTATGAATCCATGCCCAGACACCTGTGGAACGAACGCTATTTGTGAAGTCATCAACCATGTTCCAATGTGCAGTTGTCCCGCTGGGTACACCGGCAATTCCTTCGTATCATGTAACGCAGTGCAAAGTATGTATATCGATTCGGTTTAATTAATCTTTATTTCTCATAAAAATATGTCAACTTTGATACGAATTTCTCATAAGAATTGGTCACTTATAATGAAACGTTTATGACAAAACTTAAATGGAAACAATTTTTATATCCAGTGAGTGTATAAATGTGCGTACGCGCGCGTTCATTTATGTGTGAGTGCGATCCATTATTTTCAAAGGCCGCCGATTCTGTTTTTATTTATCGTCAATTTATATTTTTCAGTTCCATTGCCCACGAATCCTTGCAACCCCAGTCCGTGCGGACCAAACAGTCAGTGCCGTGAAATCAACAACGTGGCCGTATGTTCGTGCTTGCCAAACTACTCAGGGAATCCACCAGCGTGCCGACCCGAGTGCACCACGAGCTCTGAATGTCAATTGAATAAAGCTTGTAACAATTACAAATGTATCGATCCGTGCAGCGGATCGTGTGGTGTTGGTGCTCGCTGCGAAGTAGTAAATCATAATCCTATCTGTTCATGTCCCAGCGATTTCACGGGTGATCCGTTCGCCAGATGCCTACGTAGACGTAAGTTGTTATATTACATGTAGTTATATGTTTAATTCAGACTACGAAAGTTTACTAAAGTCTAAAAAAAAGACCTATTCTTTTCTGGACAATATAATACTGCCTTGTCATTGTAAATAAAATTTACGCTTAAGATGTGAATGTGTTCAAATGTATGTAGTAGATTGACAAAGTTTGCTTGTTTTCGTTTTCATATTTCATTCTTTTTACTTATTTTAATATTTTCATGTTAATACTTTCATTCCGCAGCTCTCGAAAGCCAGCCACAAATTAATCCTTGCTTACCGTCACCATGTGGACCAAACTCAGTGTGTCAAACAATAAATGATTCACCGTCCTGCACATGTATGCCTGAATTTATCGGAACACCACCGAATTGCCGCCCAGAATGTTCCAGCAACAGCGAATGTCCGAACCATTTAGCGTGTATCAATAACAAATGTGGAGATCCATGTATTGGTGCGTGTGGTTCATTAGCACAATGCCGCGTGGTCAGTCACACTCCGAACTGCGTGTGCCCACAAGGATATAGCGGCGATCCGTTTGTTTCTTGCAACGTACAATTTAACCCACCCGTAGAAATAATATCTCCATGCACTCCATCCCCCTGCGGAAGCAACGCCGTTTGCAAGGAGCGCAACAAAGTTGGTTCGTGCGTATGTTCGCCTGGATACTTTGGGAATCCCTATGAGGGATGTCGACCTGAGTGTACTGTCAACACAGATTGTCCCTCGAATAGGGTATGTCAACAAAATAAATGCCGTGACCCATGCCCCGGAACATGTGCTACAAATGCTCAATGTCAAGTTGTGAATCATTCACCGATATGCACTTGTCTTCCTGGATACACCGGCGATCCCTTCCGAAACTGTATTTACAGAGAAGGTAATATTCACTTGCTTGATGTGGTAACAGCCACATTTTTCTAATTACTTTTAAATTATACAAGTAACTCTTGCTTAATTTTCAGAGAGTCCACTTCCGCCCTCTGACCCATGCACTCCATCTCCATGCGGTCCAAACAGCGTTTGTAAAGTACAAAATGATCAAGCAATCTGTACTTGTATGCCAGAGTTCCGCGGTGCACCTCCCAACTGTAAACCAGAGTGCATCATAAGCGCGGAATGTCCGACCAATAGGGCATGTGTTGCTCAGAAATGCATCGACCCATGCATTGGGCAGTGTGGGCAAAATACCAAGTGTCTTGTTGTAAATCATAGCCCAATATGTACTTGCATGCCAAAGTACACTGGCGACCCCTTCAGCAGATGCTACCCACTTACAACAACCACCGCCATAGATGTTAGACCACCCTCTAATCCTTGTATACCATCCCCATGTGGACCTTTCAGTGAATGTAAAGAAATTAATGGAATTCCGTCTTGTACTTGCCAGCCTTCATACATCGGCGCACCGCCAGGATGTCGCCCAGAGTGTGTTATTAGTTCTGATTGCCCGAGTAATATGGCTTGCATTAATCAAAAATGTAAAGATCCATGCCCAGGTTCATGTGGTATAAACGCTAGGTGTGCTGTTAAGAACCACGTACCGATTTGTACTTGTTTCGAAAATTATGCCGGTGATGCATTTGTCGAATGCAAAATTCAAGGTAAATTAACTTTTATTTCATATACATAGTTCTATCTATGATGTAAATAAACAAATAAGTCATAACATAAATATTTCAATTCAATAGTTGCAGAAGTGACTCAAGATGAAATCGATCCATGTAATCCATCTCCATGTGGAAATAACGCCATCTGCCGTGGAGGAGAATGCACTTGTTTACCAGAATATCGCGGCGATCCATACTTTGAATGTCGTCCAGAATGTGCATTAAGCTCAGATTGTTCACAAGACAAGGCTTGCCTGCGAAATAAATGTGTTAATCCTTGCAACAGTGGCGTCTGCGCAAGCAACGCGATATGCGAGGTGATCAATCATGTGCCAATGTGTCGATGTCCGGAGCGGATGATCGGCGACGCGTTCGTTCAGTGCGTTCCCGTTGAAGGTAAAAATACAGACAACAGATTTTTTATAGCTTTATTCGCAACCATTGTAACACACATACAAAAAATAACAATATTATTTGCATATATTATTTGCATAAAATTTTTTTTCTTTAATTGCAGTCGAAAAACTTCAACCGTGTCAGCCGAGTCCCTGTGGGCCCAACAGCCAATGCCGTGATATAAACGGACAGGCGATATGCTCATGTTTGCCCGGCTTTATCGGAAGTCCTCCTTCCTGCAGACCGGAATGCATCGTTAGCACAGATTGTCTACCAGACGAAGCATGCAGCAATAGGAAATGTATTAAACCTTGTCAAGGAGCATGCGGTATAGAAGCGAAATGTCAAGTTATTAATCATAATCCCATATGCTCTTGTCCAACATCGTATACTGGAAATCCTTTCAGCAGATGTATTTTGCAAGAGTTTCCACCAGAAATCGTCAATCCGTGCGTTCCATCGCCTTGCGGGCCTAACTCCGTATGCAAAGAGACCCTTGGTTCACCGACTTGTTCGTGTAAGGAAGAATATATCGGGTCACCCCCGTATTGTAGACCCGAATGTATTAGTAATTCTGAATGTCCAACACACCGTGCTTGCATAAACCAAAAATGCGTCGATCCCTGCATAGGTTCGTGCGGTTCTAATACAGAGTGCCATGTTATAAGTCATTCGCCATCATGCTCCTGTTTACTTGAATACTCTGGTAATCCATTTATCGAATGCCATAGAATGCAAATAACGCAAGAAGTAACAACACCTTGCCAACCGTCCCCTTGTGGAGCTAATGCTGTTTGCAAGGAGTTTAACAATGCCGGAGCGTGCCTTTGCTTACAAGATTATTACGGTAATCCGTATGAAGGATGTAGGCCAGAATGCGCTATCAACACTGACTGTCAATCGAACCGGGCGTGTCTACAAAATAAATGTCAAGATCCGTGCCCAGGCGCCTGCGCACCGAACGCCGTATGCCAAGTTGTTAATCACGCACCATCGTGCTCGTGTACCCGCGGCTACTCAGGGGATCCATTCCGCTACTGCAGTCCAGAAGGTTAATATTCTTTATCTAAACTTCAATCGTCTTTATATCTATATACATATAAATTTGTCGCAAAAAATGCTTTACTTTTCGCACTCATGGTATATCAATTAAGCCTTGATCTACATTATTACAGTTGTATCCGAAGCACCAAAAGACGTCTGCCAGCCCAACCCATGCGGTCCGAATAGCCGCTGCCAAGCAGTAAATAAACAAGCTGTGTGCTCTTGTTTGCCAAATTACATCGGTGTGCCACCAGGCTGTCACCCGGAATGTGTCATTAGTACGGAATGTCCAAGAGATAAGGCGTGTATAAACCAAAAATGCGAGGATCCTTGCGTCGATTCGTGTGGTACAAATACTGAGTGCAGAGTAATCAACCACAGTCCAATATGTAACTGTAAACCTAGTTATACCGGCGATCCATTTACACGCTGCAACCCAATTCCACGTAAGTCTTAAACATCTACCTTAAGCATGAAGCAATAATAAAACATAGTTGAAAGTTGTAAGAGCAGTTTCTGTCCATCTAATTGGTTTTACATATATAATATCGAAGTGTTGTGTAGTATTGGTGTACAAAAACAAAATATGCTTTCTATTTTAGCACCTATCCTGAACGCTGAATTAGAACCGTACAGAAATCCATGTGTACCATCACCATGTGGACCAAATTCGATTTGTCAAGAAATCGGAAGTGTGCCTTCGTGTACGTGCATGCAGAATTACATGGGTACTCCGCCAAATTGTAAGCCAGAGTGCATACTCAATGCGGAGTGTCCAACATCACAAGCTTGTATCCAGCAAAAATGTCAGGATCCTTGTCAAGGAAGCTGCGGAATTGGCGCAATATGCACTGTTTCCAGACATGTCCCCATTTGCACCTGTCCAGAAAGCTATACTGGAGATGCGTTCACCGTGTGTATGCCAAAACCTTTACCAGGTATGTTTCCTTCATAGTAACATAAAATATTTTTGATTTTTAACATTGTTTAATAAAATCATATTGCTCTTTTAACTGGAACTACAAAAGTAAATTTTTCAGAATTGGATGTCATCGATAAATGTAACCCGTCGCCATGTGGTACTAATGCTATTTGCGAAGATGGCGTCTGTTCCTGCATTGAAGAACATCAAGGTGACCCATATATTGGGTGTCGACCTGAATGTGTACTAAGCAGTGACTGCCCAAGAAACAGAGCCTGCATTAAAAACAAGTGCGTTGACCCTTGCATCGGCACTTGTGCAGAGAATGCTGTTTGTGATGTAATAAATCACGTACCCATGTGTAGCTGCCCTCAAGGAATGACAGGCAACGCTTTCTATGCCTGCGAACCTATTCGAGGTATGACAATGATAAAATATTTTACATAAATTTGAAA
>DWEH01000619.1:0-11094 GCA_018245815.1 Apyrrothrix aesculapus | reverse complement strand
CCATATAAGTATTCCGTGTGCGAAAACCTCGTGAAACAATAATTATAATAAAATTAGGTGTTTGATATTGAACTAGTGCGATATACACAAGTTGATTTGGATGTTGTTTATGTACAGTTTTGTAAGTCGATATACTGTTAGATGAATTTAGTGAAATTACGCATGTAATTAGCTCAAAATTCGTAATAATAAAATATTGTTTTCATAATGTCCAAAAGATTCCAAAGAAACCATTCTATATTGGTATATTTCAACCGACGGTGCCGCGCCGCCTGGCCGGCGTCGGGAACTAATATTAAGCAGTGCAACGCAGAATTCTACTCGGCACTTGCGAGCCACGCGCAACATGGCGCCGTAGGGCCGCGTCAGCCCTGCGGGTTACGGCTGTTGAGGTGTTAGTGATCGCTATGTGTTGTGTTGCCGGTGCGTCAGGCCGCAGGTGCAGCAGGACCATTATTATCGTAAGCTATATAAACGAATTTTGTCCGTCTTAAATTGTATTATATTAATGTCTCGAATATGTCTCCATTGTTTTAAATATTTACATGTGGTTCAAGTTGTTACGCTTTTTGAAATATGTAAGCCGTGCTTTATTATGAATGTTGCGCTGGGTAGGCACTTTATTTAAGCACTGGCAGTGATTAATTAAAATCTCTTAAGGGGTAGGCAGTGAGCGGCCTGCCTTGGCACGCTGACCATGATAAATGTAATATTCTCTGGCAGTAATTTATTTTTTACGACCTACTGTGTGGCGCCGGGCTGCCTGCGCCCGTAAGGCCTGGCCTTTCACGACGTTGCTCCAGTATGGATTGGCGAGATCTCGGTCTCTTCCCTGAGATAAAATGCGGCAGTATTCAGTATCTATTGTTCTAATCAGTGCTCAAATAAAATGCAGAATGTCAATAAAAAAATTAAGTCTCAACAATGTTTTTATTATATAGAATTATTAAGCTTTTTATAGAATTTCAGCTCATTTGTTTGTAGCGAGATAATTTTCAATGTAAAAATTAATTTTAACATATATGTATCTATGTATTAATTTATTAACATACATTTTATTTACATAGGAAGTGTTTAAATCATTATTTTACGTAGGTTTGTACGTAGTTATTAAATTTTGATATTATTTGTGACAGGGTGCCATTTTTTGTACTTTATATTTTACATCTTAGTTTTTGTTTGGACAATGCTTCGATCGAAAATCGGAATTGAACCGTAGCCCGCGGCGTAGCGCCTGTCAGAGACTACTGCGGGTTCGATATGGCTGTTAAGGAGCTGTGACGTCAGCGGTGACCTCACAATATTACTAGCACGCTCTATATAACTAGATATAGCTGCGATTCGCCAATTGCTTTTTGCAACGTTGGTAACATGAAAATGTTTATAACGCTATTGGCGTGGGTTTTATAATCGCCCGTCTGTTAACGCTACTGGACGCCGTTGGGACGGGAGCATTATGTCCCTGTTCACTACGAAAATATAATTATAAATGAAGTTCCGTGACTGCCTTAATTTCGAATATTGGAATCGCTTTTTCGTTCGACGCATTGGCTTCTGTTTAGAAGGTAATTATGATTCTTATTAAAGTCTGTTCGGTAATCTCTACAGCGGCGCGCCGGCGCCTCGCAACTATCTGTGATACGTTTTGTTTGTAAAATGATTGCAATAATGAAGTATTATAAGTGTCTCGTTAGTTGTAAAAAATGGTTTAGTTTACGAGTAACTATTACGTAATGTCGTCTCGATATTATTCCAAATAGTTTCTAACAATTTATTAACGTATTAACCAATAGCGAGCGTCGTTTCCGTCTCCAGCATTCCAGACGTAGCGGTCTATACGCCGTTGTTTGTTTAAGTACAAAAGAAATAAATGCATATTATATTCGATTAAAATGTTTTTTTTACATACATTCATATTGTCACACCCGTTTCCTGTAGGGGAAACCACAGACTAAATATTTCTATCTGCTACGGTCCGAGCAGACTTATTTCAGCTGTACATTAATTAAAATCGTCATACAGCCCTTCTGTTAAAGGAGCTTTTGGCCTAAACTTCTTTTAGGGCTCCTTTGATTTCGTCGTTTATCCTATTGCGACTTTAATCATTTAAAAATTTAATTTTGCAAAATTATTAGCATTACACCCGTATCCACTCATGTTGTCTTTAATATTCCAGAAGAGTAAAGTGCGAACAGTCAATTGTTATGAGAGTGAGTAAAAATGTAGTAGCCCTCGGAGAGATACTACAGCAGTCAACATTTTACGACTAACTTTACTAGTTAGTGTTGCCCGTATAAAGTTGTCATCTGTGATTACACCAAGGTTCCTAATTTTATTGTTTTATAGTAATGAGAATCCTCCAAACGACCCGTAGGCAAATTTGGAAGCCAATCTTGAGAATCAAATGTGTGTAATTTACCCTTTTGCGCACTTTACTCTGTGCTTATGATAAGCACCAGTTTAAGATACACGCTATCAGGGTAGGTTGAATGTAGAGCACATTTTAGCATAACACGATTTGCGAATTGACTTATAACACGTTAGGAGTAGGAATAGAAAAACTATTAACCGTCATTGCTTTCAAATTAATATTTGAGGCAAAAATACATAGTTCAGAATGATGCATAAGATTTAGATTAAAATGAAAGTGAATTAATGCGCTATTTTAGACTTCTTGAGATACATGAAATACATACACATATTGTGTGGGCTAATAAATTGATAATCTGGATAATTCACTGTCTTGTTGGTCGAGTGGTCGCAAACGCGACTGTTGACCGAGAGGTCCTAGTTTCAAGTCCCGGGTCGGGTACTGTAGGATTTCTCTTAGGATTTTTTAGTAGTGGCTCGGAGTTTGGATTTTTGCCCGGTGTATGGCAATAGGATCACCACCTATTCCTGGTGAGGCGTAGACGTGACTGTTGAAACGTGAGAGAGTACTACACTTCTCTGCCTACCTTTTCAGAGATTACAGGCGTGATGTTGTTTTTTAATCTGGATGAGACCTAGTCCTAGGTTGCTGAATAAGACCATGCTTGTGACAATTTTCATACTTCCCACAGCGGATATAATGACATTAAAACCATCAGCTGAACATTGAAACGTCCAAAACAAAAGGCGAGGAGAAAGGTGCAAAATAAAAATCATTCTCACTATAATTATATACATTTATTTACTTGTCTTCATACACAAAGACTTGTACACGAGTTGGAGCTGGGAGTGCCGCAAGGGGCACCACCGTGTCCGCTACTGCTCCTCATACCGTGCTGTAGTCCGCCGCCGCGCCGCTACCGTACCACTAACGCTAACATCGTATGAGAAAATAAACTCCGCTCACGCGCAAGCCACAGTCCCATTGCTAATACAATTATACCACTTGTATCTCCTAAAGGCTTCGCGAGTGTCTGCAGCTCGCGTGCGGCTCGCGCTCCGTCCGCGAACATGGAAACTACCTATTCATATTATTTATATTTATGGATAATTATAAAAATAATATTATTAAAGTTAGTTTCTCGACAAGACTAGGTGTACAGTGGGCTAGCATACATCTTACGCACGCGAAGGTGTTTTTATACAGATATGATATAATATTATCGTCTTGCTATATGAACGCACCTTCTTTCCTACGAATAAATATAGTAATATTACAAATGTAACGTTTATTTATTTTGGTTGAAAAAAAACCTACACAAATATATATTGATGATGATAATAATAGTAATACCATCAACGATTTCTTATACTGTATGCAAATTTTGCTTATTCTGGGCAACACTTAAATTTAAATGTATGATATATTTTAGCCCCAGATATTTTAAAACACTACACAGAACAATAATCATTATTAAAACATCTCATTAAGAAAACGCACCATATTCTTATGAGTTACAAACAAATGCTGTGGATTCTTCGAATTTAATCGCTCACTTATTATGGCAAAACACAATAAAAGTAATTCATTCCAATGGAACATGAACTCAATTACACATGTCACCGCAGATAAAACAATTATTAAAAAAAAAGATAAAACAAGTGGCCAATATTGCACTTACATTAACAATAGTCATATTGTACAAGCGCCCAGCGACGCATTTCTCACTTTGGTAAATAATTAAAAATTTCTAAGAGGCGTTATACATTAAAAAACAAACATTCATAAAAACAAGTTCTTGGCATAACACTTGATACTTTTGCTTTTACGCCATTAAGGCACCAACGCAGGCCTTGTGGAGAATTTTCTAATTTCTAACGCTTGGAAAAAAACTGAATAACGGCTTTTTAAAATAATGATTGTGTAGTTATTTCCTATATGTACAGGAGCTATTAAAAAAATTACAATGCTACAGGGTGATAACAATAATAGAGGGCGCTACTAGGGTTCATTGCTAAAATGTTACCATTGCAAATAAATACTAGGATCCACGTATACTGTTGCCGCAGTACCAGTCAGGTCTCAACCTAAAACTATGGCTATAAGTAATCTTCAATTTGCTAGTAAATTGTATGAGGCAATAGAGACCACTGCTGCCCATGGACATCTGCTACCGGCCTCCACTGGAATATATTTCGTGAGTTTTATATGTAAATGCCAATGCAGAACTAAAATAGGAGCCGAGCGCGTGGACCCTGAAACTGGACGAGTGTACAGACCCTAACGTTTACTACTGTGCCTAATGAATACAATAGCTATAATAATATTTAAAATATAATGAAATACTTGCATGACAACATTATAACGTAATATTACTAGGTGTGTTTAACTTTTAGATACATTTATTATTATTATTAGCTCTCGACAGGTCACCGGCACGACAACAGTATAGGTATAACTCAGCGAGTAGAGTAACTGTCGCAATAGTTATAACCACAAAGATAACTGGAAACCATTGTTACATTAGTTATAACCACAACGATACCTGGAAGTCACTGTTATACTAGTTATAACCATAAAGATTGCTGGATACCACTATTATTGTGGTTACTACGAATAAAGAGAAGCATAAATCACTGTGACACCAGTTCGGAGTACTTGCGTGAAATGGGACTACGAAAATAATGTCACGTTCGTGTCACGCAGACATACATATTAGATGACAATACGCATACACTATGCATGCTGATGAACTGCTAAGCGTAGTTTTCGATTTTTGAAAAATTACGAGTGACACTAGCGCCATACAATAACTGTCTATCCAACACGTTGCAGTCCTTGCTGGTGTAAAATAAGTAAAGCCCTGGACATAGCTGTCTATTAAATTCAACAGAACTCTTCATAAATTTCAACGGTAACATATTTAATAGTTCAAGATGTCTTGCTAATACTATATCATTATCCAACTGCCGCAATACAAACATCACAATACAACAAGTGGTGAATTTAAAATTACAAACAATCACATTTCCGGCACGCCGAGTCACCGAGCGCCCCGCCCCACCCCTTCTCCCCCTCCACGACCCCTCAAACGAATATCATTATAAATACTAAACCTACACTCTAAATAACTTAGGACAGCTGTCACACACACTACTCTGTAGTACAACTGACATAGTACATTAATTAATGAATACATACGAATATATAAAAATTATCTTGAAAATACGGAAACAATTTGAGAACTCCCCGCGCACTTACACGACGACACATCGTTTAGCTGGTGGATTAGAAAAAAAAATCTCCCAGATATTGAATTTAACTTAAATAAATGTCAATCTATCCACCACGGGCCGAGGAGCGCCGAAAGCTAATAAATCATGACCATAACCATACATACATACATGACCATGTGATGTCGTTCATTATATGTGTGTTTTTACCTTACAATGAATATAACAACAATTATAAGTTTGAATTTGAGTACAGGTCGAATTAAATACACAGCAAAAACAATCAGCTCAGAGGGCCGTCAGCGTGAGAGGCCAAGAAATTGTATCACATTCCCAATTTTTTTTCCATCCAAAAATTGGGCACGAGTCGGCATGGCTTCTTTAATAATTGCGACCCCCTCGCCCCCCAGCCCTATTACAACTATATTTTGTACTGATTTCACATTGATAGGAAGACTATTGTGTTTATTACAAATTGTTGTTAGGACTAACTTTCAACAGAACTTATTGATGTTTTCTACCAATCAAAATGATTTGAACGCGCAAAAGCTGCGAAGTCTACATGCACCATAACGATACGGCAAGACAAAGGTATAAAGACAACTTGGTGTTTTTAACGAACATCCTGACACGGTCCAGTCGCAGCACGTCATGTAGCCCGTAATTGACTAAGTCCGAGACCCTCGCCCACGCCCACACACCACCCGCTAACCACTCGTTCATCACAGCATTGGAAACGATACCGCTCCGTTTTATCAAACGACTTCACTGGTCCCGAACCGAAACGGTCCCGTATACGCAAGGTGAAATCAGTTATATCTATGTTAAACCGGTTATATCCGCGCTAAACCGATTACATTCGTGTTACACTGGTTATATCAATGTTACACCGGTTATATCCATGTTACACTGGTTATATCCGTGTTAAACCGGTAACATCCATATTACACAGGTTGTACGCACGTCGAACACTGTTATAAATATATTTATATGTCTAATCAGTTATTATATACATTTTGTATCGTTTAAATACGTGTTAAACCGCTTGTTTCACGATAAACATATTAACTAGAGCTCTCTTTGCGCCATACGCGCCGACCGACGTTGTTACAAGACGAACCTCGTTTCTTAAGGTATGTCGTGTTGTTAGCGGTCACCGAAGAGAGACAAAAGGAACTGTGAATGGGGTCCGCGCTAAATTAAACACTATTCCTTGGGTGCTAGGTGCGCTTTCAGCGCGTCTCGTCGTCGAACTTCTGTTCGGTGACCGACACCGCGTCCGAGGACAGCTCCGCCTTGAGCGACTCCACGCAATTCTTTGGGATAACTGTGCCTGCGGGAGAGGATTTGTACATATATCAGTAAACGTTATATTTCCATATGCATTTAGTTTACATTAAATTACATGGTACAAACAATTTAGAACACGCTGAATTAGTTCAGATTAAATACGGGACAATGAGTTACCTATTTAAGCTGGAAAATCCATTAATCAAAGTGAAGTCTTTTAAAATGTATCGACCAAACGGTCACTTGTGGACGCCGCCTGCTCCTTTGCTACCTCTTCTTCACTTAAAAAAACTTACTGACTATTTTAATATTATTATACTATTGCACCAGATCTCTCACGGGGTAGGCATAGATGACCAAGTGCCAAATATCTCCATACTTAGAGCCCTGACGCGTTTTTACATTCATCGCTCCCCTCATACACGCGCGTCGGTCTCGGCGGGTTGTGACATAATGGACCAGCAGCGTGCGCGGGCGCGTACGTACCGACGATCTTGAGCCCGTCGTCGGTCTTGAGGCGCACGACCTGCATCTTGTGCGCGGCGGCGCGCGCCTGCAGCGCCGCCTCCACGCGCGCCCACACGGCCAGCACGGAGCCGGCCAGCACGTGCCAGCGCCGCACGCGCAGCCCCACCTCGCAGTCGGCCGAGGCGCAGGCGGCGCGCGCGTACGCGTGCGCGCACACGCGCAGCGACGCGCCGTGCTGCGCGCGCCACGCGCCCTCCGCCTCCGCGCTGCCCGCCTTGCGGTACTTGCGCTCGATCTCCACCAGCGACTCGGCGCGCAGCTGCAGCCCCGTGTTGGGCCTGCCACACACACCTCGCTCACACACACGTCGCTCACACACACGTCGCTCACACACGCTCGCTGTCGCTCATCATAAGTTGATAGCCGTGAGTACCCCATTTAAATACCCCAAAACGTCTTTCAACATTTCCAAATCCTGTGTAGGGAAGGATCTATACCATTTACATCTTACAGTTGAATCTTTTCAGTAAAAATCTGAATGGTAACGAACTTGAAAGTATTTCTATTATATTGTTCAAAACCCAAAAACATTTAGAAAATTCAGTCGTTGAGGAATCGATGCAGCAGTAGAAATTATGAATGACCAAATAGAACTTCAACTGATTCGTGTTCATATGAATATGTCCAGTATACCTGTACAGATGAAACATCTGCTCCTTCTTGGTGAGCCTCTCCTTCCTGCCGTGCCCCTGCGGCGCCGCCAGGCACAGCACGGCCATGTGCTTGCCGTTGCGCGCGTTCTGCGTCAGGTAGAACCCTTCCGCGGGCGTGGAGGCCTCCGACCACTTCTCGAGGGCCTCCTGCCAATCCATGCCGCGCTGCAATAATTCATAAATACTTATCGTTTGGAAATATTCTATAATTATATCGCCTCGAATAATATGAGCGTAAGCTTCACTTTTTCACTTGTAAATTGGTGTAATAAGTGCCCGTATATTGGTATCGGTCCGTGCTTGCCCGTACGTGTACGCGTGTGTGCGTGTACGTGCATGTGTGCGTGTACGTGCGTGTGTGCGTGTACGTGCGTGTGCGGGCGCACCTCGGTGTGCACGGTGTGCAGCTCGACGGGCGCGCGGCCGGTGGCGTGGCGGCGCAGGAAGCGCACGCAGCGCACGCGGCGCACGCGCTCGCCGGCGCTGCCCAGGTCCAGGATGCCCAGGTCGAACCGCCCGCTGCGCTTGGCTGCGCGCACAACACCACATATATTTAATAGTTCTCTCGAACTCTATCACTTCCTATCAACCTATATTATCATCTCTATCGACCGAATGTCGTAAAAGGCTTCGTCTCACCCCCCATACACTTTGTAAATATGTAAGAGCCTAACTTACATGTCGTCTCAGTCTGTTCCCAACTAACGATAGGTACGACTAAGACGTTCCGATACTGGCTTCAGGAGTTACCCACGTACTGTTTTAGTCACTATTATATTATCGCACCGGGTCCCTCACGGGGTGCACAGACAGCCCGAGGCAGGCAGATGCCGAATGCCAAATATTTCTCCCCTTCCAGACTGAGGTCTGCTTCTTCTTCAGTCATCGCTCTCTCCACACTCGTCGGTTTTGAACCCACCGACTCCTCCGTCAGCCAACGTCACTTTGGAACGCCACGTGACATAATGTCCCTTCAAGACATCCCAAACAGCGGTACCTCCTGTGATGCAGCACATGTCTAAAGGCAACGGTGATCATTTACCATCGGGTAGGCAACTAGTCCGTTTGCCATGCTTTTTAATATAAAAAAAATCTTAACACGTTCGTTTTCATTAGGCATTGCTATAAATGCTAATGCCCGCAACGCATATCAGTCGAGCGGGGCTCGTCAACCACCCACTAAAAAGGCGGGGAAGATTTGAATTGAACCCACTACGCTCCTCCGATGATGAGGATACGGATTAGAAGCCAAATCGCTCGCGGCGAAGTTTCACACCACATCAAAAGACATCCGACGTAGTTTAACCGCTGTTATCGGAGAGTCGACTACTTAAAGCATCTTCCACAAATGATTAAAATACTCTTTAAGAGTACCCCTTAATTCATTTAATTCTATTGAGCGTTCGTAATCTGCCGCGGCATCAGAATACCTTTAGATTGCAGTACCGTAGTCATTAAATAAATAAAATAAAAATGATGATTATTGCACCGCCCCGCCAGGTCCCCCTCGCGGAGTAGGCAGAGAGCACCGAGCTGCAGTACTGCTAATCATTATCGAGAGTAATACATACCTTGCTTCATGACGGCGGCCAGCGTGTCCGTGAAGTACTTGAACAGCCTGTTCTGCAGCTCCACCGGCATGCCCAGGATCCTGTTCAGGAACTTCGACATGTTGTTGTAGTCCTGACAGAAGGAGGTAAATATTTAGGTGCAGATATATGCATAGCAGGCATTTTCTCGATTAATGTAATTATGAACTGCATAGACATTTTTTGTAAATAAATGTGTCATTCAGCTTCTAATAGTCTTCCTGGTGATATTTTTTTATCTATAATTGAATAGTTAACATTTTGACGGGGGATAGGGGGGTGAGGATGCGGGTTGAGGGGAGAAGACGGTTGAGGGGGGGTGAAGGAGGGAGGTGGAAGAAGAGGGGGGCGGAGGGTGTGTGTGTGGAGGGTGAGGGAGGCGGGCGCGAGCACCTTGTCGAGCGAGAGCACGCCGGGCGCGGCCTCGCTGTTGACGATGAGCCCGACGCCGACGAGCGCGCTGGCCACGTCCTGGAAGAAGTCCCCCGCGTAGTCGCGCGGCGGCGCCACCAGCGGCGCCTCGTACTTCATGATGGCCTTCATCACCGCCTCCAGCGCCGTGCGCCCTGCGCCGCGCACAAAACACACCGCTGTACTGCGCAAGCTACGGACGTTTGTCATCGAAAAACCTCCACAATTATATTGCCTTAACCTTCCAAAAAAACCGAGCACAATATGTCCGGTCATACAGCCATAACAGCCCAGTAGATTCCTATTATACATAGAAGTACTGGTCCAGCCGGCACACACGAGCAGAGCAGCCCACGCGCTGGCCGCGGGGCTAGTGAGGCGAACGAACCATATTTGTTGTCGATGTTGAACTGGCTGAGGTCGCGGGTCTCGGTGGCGCGCCGGTCGCCGTGCGTGAGCGCGCCCAGCGACTCCAGGCGCTTGGCCACGGTGCTGGCGAAGCGCCGCTCGCCCGCCAGGTCCGAGATCAGGAATATGTACTCCGGCGCGTTCACCTGGTTGGAGCGGTGGGTGCGGCCTGGGGACAAGTTAGCCACATTTAGCAGACCCTTTCAAATCGCGAGAAGAATCTCTCCGCCGACAGCATTGTTGATGTGGCGAGTTGTTGCCTGGTCCCTGTGCCCCAGAACACCGTATATAGCATCCAACCGATTAATCGTCAACGACCTTTGTATCGCTTCACTGTTGAACAGATAATCTATTCTCAGAATAAGAAGCTGGACCTCCACAGCATACAATGCTGGCCGAGTGCAGGTTTGCAAACTTAACATGTTACGGGACATTGGGAAGAATTCTAAGGCATGCAAACCGTCTCATCAAAGTTTCCCTAAACTTTACATGAAGCGATAATATTACATATGTATGTACATAATAATTGAAAATAGTGGTATTACAATGTTACTGCAATATGTAAGCGGGATGCTCACCGAACTGCTGTATGGCTCTGTCGGCCGACCAAG
>DWEH01000618.1:0-11096 GCA_018245815.1 Apyrrothrix aesculapus | reverse complement strand
ACTTAAAAAAGTGACCGGTTTATTACAATAGGCTCACCACCTATTTCATGGTGGGACGTAAAAGTAACTGGTGAAACGTGAGAATGTAATACTACACTCCTCTGCCTCCCCTTTTTCAGCAGTGAATAATTTGCGAAATAACGCTTGTACTCTTACAATTATCTATTTTTTATAAAGTAATACATTTTTTATGATTCTAAGCAGACAATACATAAAACATGGAAGTTTTTATGGAAACTGAAACTATATTTAATAGATAGTTGAATATAATTGTGTACATTTCTCTACGGCCATATTATTTCTGTAGTTGCCAGAAATTAAAGCCTAAATAATAAAAATCATATTACGATAGTAGGTAATTGGCTATGAACCAATATTTTCGAAATTTCTATATTACACATAAAATTTACTGTTTCACAACTTTCGTTAAGTTCTGTATATCATGCATGTATACCAAATATAATGGAAGATAAAATTAAATTTTAAAACCATTTGTATCGTGAAGCAATTGTAAGTAGATAATTTATTATTTCGATCTGAAAGGTTTGGATGCTGGACCACGTGTGTATTAAAGGCGAACACCTCAGTCCTTAACAGTAGCAACTCATTTGTGACCAACGGTTAATAGCACAGTTACTGACTATCGAGTACCCTCATACTGACAAATGAAAATAATTACAAGTATTAAATCTGCAATTCTCTTTTCCGGTAAATACACCGCAATTAATATTTATTAACACCTAATAGTATACAAACTGCATATTTGTCGTACTCCTGTAAGTCGTATTCCTGGTCGACGGTAGATGTCCATGGGCGGCAACTGCTTCTAGTAATTGGTGTTTGCGTGTTTGCTACTTTGTTCAAATAAAAATAAAATTAAACGTAACATCACGCCTGTAATCCCCGAAGAGGTAGGTAGAGGAGTGTAGTGCACTCACACGTTTCACCAGTTACGTTTACGTCCTATTATGGAATAGGTCATGAGTCGCTATACACCGGGCACAAGTCCAGACTACGAGTAACTACTAGAAAATCTAAATTCGAAAAATCTAACAGTACCCGATCCGGTATTTGAACCCAGGATCTCTCGATCGGCAGTCGCGCTTGCAACCAACACGACCAACGAGGCAGTCATAAATTAAAATTCAACAAATCTGTATTACCAGTTAGGATGTTGTAAAAGTGTTTCTACTCCGGATTACTTTAACGTCTTTGAAAGACATATGTTACATTGGATTTTCTTTTTAATTTTCAAACAGTTTCTATACATAAAATAGGTAGTAGTTGTATTATTACGTAGTCTGAAATTGTGTCCGGTGTATGGTAATATCCTCAGCCGCTATTACATAGGTTGTATAACATAACTGGTTAAAGTGGGACTATTATATTACTCTGTCTACCGCTTCGGGAAAATACCGGCGTGATGCTATGTTATAAGTGATCTACGTTTGTATCAATAAAGTAATGCAGATTTGGGTAGTAGGCTATAGAAATCATAACCGCTAATGAGATCGGAGCACAGAAATGATCCCTCGCGTGCGGTTGTAAGACATTGACAGTCAGATCAGGTGTCCGTAGTTCGCCGTAACGCAGTTTCACCTTGTGTTCTTGGCTTTCGATCGCTTCATGCTATGCATCAGGAATTATATCTTTGTATTAAATGTAAAATCGTTTCCGTCTTCTGATATCAATTAACGCAGCTTCGAGTTGGTTACCGAATTCAAAACTCGTAACAATTTTAGTTATTTATTCTTATCTAAAGCTACCATATAAAGTGCGGATTTCATGACTAATGGTATTCTCTACCAGTCTACCCGGAATCAGAACTAGTCAACGCAGTCAACAGCGTAGGGAAAAGCCAAAAGACATGAATATAATTGAAGTATTCAAAGTTTTTTAAAGTCTATAAAGTATATCTACCCGTAGCAGGTCTGGGTGTCAACAGTAGAACATCAAAAGGGCTTGTGAGTGATGAGAGTGAGTAAACATCCAGTGGGAAACATGCTGTAATTAAAATTAATTTCATTAATTATTATTGAATTGAAGTATTAATTTTAGTAGATGTTTCTGGGGTTTTAATTTCTCTAAGCTACAGGTACTCCTGCATCCAAAAATGGTGCAGCGACTGATGAATCCTTGACCTACTATATAATAGGTAAACTGTTAAGGTATAAGAATATACAATTTTATTTTAGCTTTCACTTCCTTTGAATGCCACATTATCACGTCCCAAGTTTTACGCCACTGTCACGAACTGTGTAATCATGCTGCCGAAATAATAGCAGTATTAATTAATAACTTGAAAGTCAACACTCTCACCCTGTCATTAGTTTGAACAGAGACGCGAGTATATCAATCATTAGTTGCGTTATCGCGCACGCACACGACACGTTACAACTAACTTCATCTTCTGTTTGTGTATGAACTAGTCCTGCCAACCCTTCCGAATACTTTCGAATTAATTTGTAGTTCCCCCGCCAAAACTGTGCGCCAACAGATGGTGAAAAGTAAAAAGTTGTAGGGGAATTTGATTTAAGACTTATTAACATTTTTAACTTGTTTTTTCTATCGTAAATATTTTGACGTTTACGATAAAAATGGACGGTACATTAATTAATATTTTTTTTTGTTATTTAAACTAAGGTGATTATCACTAAAGTTCTATATTCTTGTCAAAATGGTCTACTATTATTCTATCATTATTAGGCATGGGAGGGAGTATGAACTTGTAAAGATGAACATTTGGAGATGATATTGTATAACCCACACGCATAGAAATAAGTTTAGTTCCAGTGCACTCATAGCTGAAATCTGGACGAAAGGTTTCTCATTAAAACCTTCATAAGTATCCCACAATACATTAGTTTACAAACGTGGTCCATCGCATTTCGCCCGCGTCACTGGCAGCCAATTTAAGTATTAATAAAATGACAAAACGTGACCCGGACGAGGCCGTCATCCATCACGGGCACACGTCAAGTGGTGTCCGGGCGATTAAAAAACCTAACCAAAGCCTTTACAGATAGCGAAAGTATTTCGGGATACAACGGCCGGTAAATGCTCTAGACAAGGGTGAGGTTAAATATTAAATTCGCGGTTTGGAATTTGGGTTGAAAAGTAACGGTGGATATATACGCTAACTTGGCCCTATGGGTGTTAACAGGTTAATGTAAAATACCGCTACTGTGCCCTGTTTTCGGAAAAGATCACATTACGTCGGTATGTAAAATACGAAATTCACATAGAAGTAAGAAAATAATTCAATGTTTTCGAGCCTCACGTAAATTAATCACATCTTACTACTAATCGTAGCTCTAACGCGCTGGCATGTTGCAATCGAACAGTTTCGTTAAGCTACTTCGGGTACCATTCACCTAATAATAACTTAATAATGACCGATAGCAAATAAATTAACATTTTTGCGTTTTAGGTAATTATTTTTTTCCAACTAGGAATTTCTTGTTAAAATTTCTAGTAGGTGCTTAGACTATCGGGTTTTGACCGGTGTATGGCAATATGAGTACCCCCTATTCCAAGGTTAAACGTAAAAATAATTGGTGAAACATGGCAGTGGAACGATGAAAAGGTTCGGGAAGAAAAAAAAAGATTTTCAGTTGTCCTGTAGTTTGACGAATACAGTCATATTAATTATTTGTAACACTAG
Source organism: Apyrrothrix aesculapus (assembly GCA_018245815.1). Taxonomy (NCBI): domain Eukaryota; kingdom Metazoa; phylum Arthropoda; class Insecta; order Lepidoptera; family Hesperiidae; genus Apyrrothrix; species Apyrrothrix aesculapus. Next base: position 7,432 of record DWEH01000618.1, on the reverse strand, counting down.
ACATATTTCTCTGTTTAATACGTGTAACGATAAATAGTAGTTCTTAATAAAACGTTAATATACACGCACCCGATGGCGGTTTTAGAGCCCAGTTTAGAGGGCCACATCCGGACTTCACAAAAGTGTGTAATATTTATTACAGCTACGATCGCGCCCTTCTCAGATTGCCAACAAACCGGCCGAAAATAATCTGTATGTGCATGTTAAATGTAAAATAAGCCTGTATTTTAGTTATTAAAACCTTAGTTAATATTACATCCACAAAACAGCATACTGCAGAACGATAAGAGTATTTGAAAATACTACAAACAAATTATTAAATAGGTCTTTTGTTACGTCTGCCGCGAAAAATTCCGCGACACATGTCGCTACGTGGCAAAATTTGAAATGCAAATATAATGTCAATCTTTCAATCCGGAAATCTGATGGTAACTTGGATATAATACAGCGCGATGTCAAATCGCGAACATAAAAATAGCATGTAAAAACTCACGTAAAATGGAATGCTTTTTGGGAAGAGAAAACATGAATGAAATACCGCCCCGAGGTCTATAACGTTACTCATGTTTAAGCAGAAAAGGAGCCCGTACTGAACTGAATAAATAACTGTATAAAGCTCATTCAGACCCCGAGATATAATACCTGTGGTCTATACTGCAGATTATTATAAAACTCTACATTAAGAATATTTTTGAAAGGCTCATTGCACTACGATTACCTTTGTTGCCTAAAATTAAAATGAGAGAAAAATAAGCTGTAAATAAATTTCTTCTTTAGTTCCATAAGGAGTTCCTTATTTCATAAACAATGATTTCATTAAAGGCACGTCTTCGCCTGTTGTGAAAGCGGATTAAACAGTCACAAAACCGTTTCATGAGCTATGACTACAAAACTATCACTGCCTTACCTAAACCTGAGGCGAAGCGACAGCACCCGCACCGGTGTTTAGACAAATCTGATCGTGAAAAGGCACGAAACGAGAGGCACATTAAGCTACCGGCATTTATATCGAACTCTTGGAGTGTATAATTATTATTATTAGGAGGTAACACAAATACGTATCACTGAAAAAAACAATGTTTCCATATAAAATATGTTGTTGCCGTATACATGTGCATATAAGTCCACCTTTGCGTTTCTCAGAAGTACGGTAGTAACGCGTCTTTGACAACATTAAATAGGATAAATACTAACTCAAATCACACTAACCAACATAGACTTTTGCCTTAATCCTTCTCATTCTGAGACGAGGCCTGTGTCTATTTACGGGCTATAAAAAGCGTGATGATAACGCTGCTGATACTAAGAGTTTTATTACTAATTGATACTAATTTTTATATTCCTAACCAACGCCAACTAGAGTGATTGACGAAAATAGCCCTATTTCTGTAGTCCTGGTCGAAATTCCTTTCAAATGTCTAGGGCGAGTAGCGGCCACTTATGAGACTACTTGTTTGTTACTTCATTTCCAAACATAAAATTACCCCAGATTCAACTTTAATCTGTGTAACAGATTATTCTGTTTAAGCGCAAACTTGACCATATTTACAATGGTCATTACAGATTTTATTACATAATATTTGCCGCTTTCTTAAGTGGATGAAAGTGTCTTAATAGATACGTTGCTTAACCTAAAATTGAGCTTAAAAGCTTTCTATCCCATTTTAATTTTAATTTAAATGTTCATGTATAATAATAAAAGAGTTGACTGAATTTCTGTTACAAAAGTCAAAACATCTGGATCGCGCACATTAGATTATTTTAAAGATACAGAGACGATTGAAAGCCGTCTGTTTCTAACTTAAGACACGTCAAGTATTAATACTTGTCATGCGGTATAGTTAGTTACGTTCGAGAACATATTAGTGGAGTAAGTCCGCTGGGTAATGGCATGTCATCGCGCATGATGGGTCGTCGAGTAAGTTACCGTCTCATCAGCACCGCGGGCACGAGCGGACGATATCCCTATTGACACCCGTTATATGAAATATGTTTCAGTTGTAACCTAACTTAATAAATGAGTTAAATGATTAGTAGTAATCATTGCTACACCCCTATCACATACTATACGTAATTTGCAAGTACATGATATATAATGGTATGTGCACAATATGGCTTTTGAAATATTGCTTTTAATTATAAAATATTATATTTTTATTTTGTGTATTTAACTATACTAGTTCTTATTTAATATGCATAGAAAAAATATATAATCGTACTACTATATTACATAACTTAAAACCCTGCAACGTTGTAATAAAGTGACTAGGAAATCATAAAATAGATGCACATGTACGAGTGTATCCGAAACAACGGTCACTTTTTCATGTTTCAAATAAGGAAGAACTATACTGATGTGTGCATTGACAGCGATTCTTGATACACGAGTGCACGCACTGTTCTCTTTTGTAACACGAGAATCTACGAGAACGTTCTATATCAGCGACACTTCCCCATGAAGTGTAATGTTGCACCTATACAAGCTAAAATTGGACGACACAAAGTAACAACAGCGTATTGCGCAGTACAAAAACTAACCAGTGTCGCTACTATGTATGAAATGTTAATACACACAGTCCACTATTTTATGGAATGTTTCGCGAATAATTCTGTTAGCTGTCAATTTTGAAGTTTTACATACAGTAATGATTTATCATTGTGTGTATCGAACGGAAGGTAGACTGTGTGAAAAACATTTATTTTAACATCAAAGCAAGTTTTGCGATAATTGAATAAGTTGTACATACGTACATATCTTCACGCCAGGTCTATCATGGGGTAGGCAGAGAGTACCGAGTGCCAAGTATTTATATCCTAACAGACCTGTCGTACTTCTTCCACATTCATTACTCTCTTCATACATGCACGCCACTTTCGGAGACTTCTGACTCCCCCATCATCTGAATAAGTTGTGCCCTTTTTATTATCTATTATTTCTAATACAATCAATACAAAAATACTTTAGGGAAACGAAAAACGCACCGGAATTAAAGATCACATAATCTCCGACCTCGTTTAAATTATGAGTTATTTATGGCAAATTGCATCTAGCGTGTATACTTATTGCAACTTAAATATATATCTCCTAGGAAACTTAATATCTGAGAACAAACATGGCAAACAAAACCGACGCTTTGTTTCAAAACATACAACTTTGACATCTGCCAAACCAGGACAAACACAATCCAGCGGAAGGCGGGGGTACACAGCCGCCTTAAATCAAATAACTGTATTGCTTCTAGCTGGTTTTAGGTTCAATATACACTATTCGAACTGACGCCGCCTCTACCAATTTTCGTGACTTCAGTTGCCTATCTCTTTCTAAGTTCAGATTTATGCACCAACCTTCTCTATATCATGGAGAGGACGGATTTAACTACTTGAGCATCTGAACAATTCAGATTGATATTTGATAAAGTGAAATTGCATGCTGGTTATTAGATGATAATAACAAATACATTTATTTTACAGTTGCTTTGATAATATGCAATTGAGAACGCAAGTTTACCATTTGGGTTTCCCCTGCCTAGTATGTACAGAGCCTAAGGCGTCAAGTGCAATAGCGTCGCGGCGGATGTTCTGTTCCGTCTCGTCTGTAGTCTATGATATTGCTCCACGCCCTTTGCGTGTTGCGCGGAGCTTAAGCCACAATATATATATGAAATCAGTAGTTTAACTTAATACTCACTAAATGTAACGCACAGTCAGATACGCGCTCAGTGTGGATAGTTTTAATTGGTGATTTAATCACGTTTGCCAGAGTGTTCACACTAAAATTGCAGCTTTGTTATGATATTTATAATATTACAATTAGTTATTTCTTTTCTATAGATATGATACTATTTTATTTACGAACGCAATTTAATATTTGTATTATGTATAAGAAAAAGCTTTTATATAAATGCTTATGAAAATTGATAATACAGATTTAATGTTTTTATATGATAAAATTGATAGTCTTATTATTGTTGCATTTATCGTTTCAAAATGGTAGTGTTACAAACATAAAAATTTGTTGATGATAATTGTGTTTTGTAAAATTTGTGTCCGATTTTTATCTCTACTTGTGACAAGCGAGCACGGAGCGCGCCGCGCCCGCGCTTCTTCGCCTCTCTCGAGATATCGCGAGCGTGACGCCCGACCTAACTGCTCCAGTTTATCCCTTTAATTGCCTTTTTTCTGGAGACTGGCTTTAAGCGCTCCCGCCATATCTCCTCACGTCGCAATTACGGAGACGTCTTATGATAAATCTGCCGTAATTTGCATGAGATAGCATACGCTCTCAACTTTCACGCGAAGCTTCCTACTCTTGTCGTTTATTAAGTTAGGAAACTTTTTCAAGAATGAGAATAAGCTATTTAACTACTACATAGATGCCACTGATTTTTATTTGATTTATATCGCTGTGTCATTTCATCTCCACGCGAAGGACGAGGGCACCGCTACTGTTCGGAACTTTTTCATTTTCACATGCATGTACAAATGGTAACTTTAGAAAGTAGGTAAGCATGTAATATTTGGAACAATTTGCAAACAACAATTTCGCGATCGTACAATTTTTCTGTACGGAAATAAGATGGTAAGAGGCAAACAAAACAGACGGCACAATCTCCGTGTTGCAACGCGGCGAATCGGCGGCCGACACCCCAAGGCTTCACCGGCGTGCTCGCCAATCTCGACATTTTTTAGAGTGTGCCCGCGAGTGGAGCGGAGGCAGAAATTGTAGAGTCAGCGTACCGCCCTGCGGACTACGACGGTGGCTATTTGTCGAACGATGCGCCAAAATATCGCATCGCAATCGCACGGAAAAATTATTCCCCGCTAGATTGCTACTCGCCTCCTTTGAAGGTGCATTTACTTTGCAGGTTGGGATTTCTGTATTGTGCGGTGCATGAGATAGAGTTTGTATTATCTTTTTGGCAACCGATTCTATGCCTTCGCTCATTCCATTCAATGCGAAAATATTTTAATGGAAAACCGAATCTGTACAGATGAAAAAAAAACAATATACGATACAGTAAAATGGTTTGCGAAATTATTAATGATTAAAATTTAATTACTTTTTTATCAGTAAATATAACATATTTTCCATTTGAACATTAGCATTACATCGATAATAGTACCCAACAATGTCAAACGAAATAATGAGTCACTCGTATTAATGTATAAAACAATAGTGAAGTTAAATTCAATTACGTAGATAGAACTATCACGGGAAAATAATTTTCATTTAGCTTCGAAAATGGTTTCGTATTTGTCAGTCTAGAAATCGCTTCACATGCTTTGTTACAAAATTAATGCTCTACGAGGAAGCCCCATTGTATGCCATAATACCGGCTGTTATAGTTTTTGACGTCTGACTGGCCGACCAACGTCATCACAATCCCGAATATCCGCCCGGTTACGTTCAGACAATCTTTTCTAAATGCTTTTAAAGCTGTTTTAAATTGATTAAAACCATTCTTTTCAGTGTAACCGTAGCTAACGTTTTTAATTTCTCTTGTACCTCAAAGTTCAATATAATATTTTTGTAGAGCACCGAGCAGAATATTTCACGTTTACTCACGTCTCCTTCTTTTACGTTCAGGCAATTCAGCTTTTGCTAACTGTTTGCTTCGCTAAAAGCTTTTCGATTCAGTTTAATACACCGGCAGCGATCGTTTATAATCAAACGGAGGGTCCATCAAAATAATCATTTGCTTTATGAGAACATTGACAATATGTGACATTCGGTTCGGTAATTAATGCAAATCAACGGGTGGGACGTGCGATTGATTCTGGACTAGCGGAAAGCCGATCAATTACGTTAATGAGCTCTGAGGATCCGTATCGCTGACGTTTCAATATTATGCAAATGCTTACGCTTATTTCTGAGTCACAGAGTGCCACTGTCGACGGGAAACGAATAGAGAAACGGGTTTCCTCATTACCGACTTCCATTACGAACATATTTAATGCCAACTTTAGGCTGAAATACATATTTGCATATTATATTGAAAAAGAATAATATACTCGTACCTATTTACTTTTTTAATGTAATTATTTAATTTTTATATTACATTTGTTCCGAATTATATGTAATAAAACAGACTATATTTGAGTAATAAAGATAACTGAATCGGTACGGTACTGATAATGATTGAACGATTCAAAAATAATACCGGTAAACGTGCAATTTTCAATAAGAATTAATACCGATTCTCTATGCAACTTCGGTCTGCGCTGGCTAGATAGTTCGATTTGCTGATTATTTTGCGGTCGAGCGCCTGTAACGTTTCAATAAAACGTGGATGCTGTCGTAACAAGGAATTTTCATAAACGGTGTATTATCGACAGTGGAACGATATGCAGTTACAATTATTTGGAGGCGAATTCGGAGCGAGTTTAGTTACAACGTATATTTTATATTAATGACATACTCGTTATTTCATGATGCAACACGTGACAGCGTTCCTGATAATTTCGTCACACAGTTGTCTCTGTGATATATATGTACGCAGATATGTGACATTTTTTTGTTTTACAAGTGGGGTTTGGGGAGGTGTCCTTTAGTAGTTACATGGCCATGGGAATATTTGGATTATATGAAATGTATATACACTGAAGCATCTCAACAGACTTCGGCGTATTTGAGCTGAACTATTTTTTGGTGCCCTGTTTAAGACAATCTCCTTGGCGTGGTACCACTCTGTGGTCTCAATTAGTACAGTTTTTTAATGTGTCCTAATAGGTATCTTTCCAATACATTGCACAATAATGGTATATTTCTGTCGCTTCGCTTGAGACGCACTAACCAAAAACACATTCTAACGCCAGGGCTGTCCGTGTCAGTCTAAACGTGATTTAGATATCCCGGAATAATCTATGTATATTGCACTGTTTGTACCATGACAGGGTGAACGTAGTATCCGTAAATATATAATAACGAACTTTTCTAGAACGTTTTCAAAATGATAAATAAAACTGAAACTAAAGATGTTATTTTATAAAGTTATTAATTTTTTATTAATATTTTGTTTTAGGGGTTTAATCAGAAATGTTATTGATTTATTATTTTAAAGCGTGCGTTGATAAGTTTTACACATTTTTAAAATCATTATGAAGAAAATTTTAGCTGTGCAGCTTTCCGCACGAGGTTTCCCCTCAAGATTACAGCAAGTGATATTTTAATCCTTTTAAGAGGCACCTAAACTGCTAATAAGCTTTATGAAATATTGCCTACCTTATAACGTACGTAGTGTACGAAAATCAGAGCATAGTCTGTACTATGACTTAACAATTGACTTTGATATCTAAAGGCGGATATCTGCGCGCGATAAACGGATCAGAGTAGGTAATGAGCGACTTTGTGTGGACGATCAGTATTATGGAAATTCTATAACTGCCCTTTGGTTGCAAGCGTCTCAATCATAAAGGTATCGTGGATTCTATC
>DWEH01000617.1:0-11109 GCA_018245815.1 Apyrrothrix aesculapus | reverse complement strand
ATTTTTCCCAATCGCGCCAAAAGAAGTATAACTTCAATATTACAGCACACTTACTAAACCACGGTATCTCCGTATTTGGAGGGTGTGTCAATATGTCGATCTGTGTTGATCACTGTTTAAACATGGTACACTCTGATTTTAGGGTGTTGTGGCGCACAATTTGGGGTGCATACTTTGTAACAAGTACGCCGGCGAGAGCTGCAGACACCGTTCGTTTATCTCTCTGTATAATTAATTTTTATTTCTGGTTTGTCGTTACAAACGATTATTTAAGCGAATATTTAAGCGAAGTACATTTTGCTCCAGTTACATACTTTACTCCAGTAAAGTGTACAAGATGCAAGTGAAAACATTTGTTTCCCCCAGCTTCAGAGAGAGAACCCGAATCCCAAAACGTGGTATCAGAATTCACCGGTATTTGTATTTTCCAAGACCATACCCTCGGCGCCGGCCAGAGACGGCCGCAGGCGTGGCTACTTAAAGTGCCAGAATTATGAACATTGCAATACAGATTTATGATGCACTCTGTCTTCATCATGTGAAAAATCAATGTAATCAACATTATGATATCATCTTACGACGCCTTAATAATTTAAAAACTGAAGGTGAAATGCCAAATCATCTTTGCCTCGGTGTATGTAGGTACTGAATCGCTTTTAATAATGTTGTTATAACCGGCGAGGGTCATACTGAGAGAAATATTTCGAAGATTCTCCGAAAAGTTTTTTGAATAATTCGGACGATATATTTGAAGGTTTCTTATAAATGACGTGGTCTTAGAAATAACTTATTTTTCATACGCTGCACACGGTTACCAATAGAATATGAAAAGGGTTCGACTTGGCGAGGACTTCGTGAAAGACGAACCAATGTCACACCAACAGTTACGTTACTTAAGTTTTCATAACGCGCTTTGACGCATTTCAATAACATTTAATTGTGGTAATAACATGAAGCGTGTCAAGACACTCCTCCAAGTCTCATTTCGGTAATAACAATAACACTATTTTAAATCGGTCTCGTTCGCATATTGAATTATAAATGCAATTTGGCTCCGTTGGAAATAAGGGTCTTTGAAAAATTATAAATATAATAAATGAAAGTCTGCGTCAGACGGAGAGTAGTGTACAAATGTGAACGCTGGCTACAAGACAGCCATGCGTATTACTGGGTTCGCTTTGAAATATTTTGGAGACCAACAAAGAACTTTGTAATTCTCGTCGGTTAGCGTTATTAAGGTGAAAAATACATTTTACTCGTAATTTTATCGCGGCATGGCTGGCAGTATTAGTTCTGGCCTCTGTTGTTTGGATATGTTTGAGTCCGACTTAAATGACAATAACCACGTTCGGTAATCAAGTCGTCAGTAATTTTAACTTGTGATTTGTACATTGTTATGATATTTTGATGTTTTTAGCAATTGTAAGTTAAGTAAAATTTCTTTTATACATTCCAATGTCATGTTAGGATATTATATGGGGACATTCTATTTGAACGCTCCGGTTGATGTACAGATATAAATTTGATAAAAGCCATAACGTTCCAAGTTTAGGCATAATCGTAATTTGTTGAACACAATCGCACGAGCGGTCGCCGTACACCCTCGTTATACCTATTTCCCCGGACACATATTACTAACGCTCCGTTCAGGCTCAACCGATTGTGGTAGATATATCGTATTGGTGTGTTGTTATGTCCATGCCAGCTACAGCTATGTTGCAGATAACGTTCTGTTAAGGAAATGTTTACTGGCGTACGGCTTGTGTAAGAGCTAGATTTGGTTTGCGCGCCACTTACGACTACCTGTTGTAGTGTTACGTAATATGTTGTATGAATACATGAATAACAGAAGTATTTCTAATTATAGCGTTTTTTACTAACCTCCTCCAAGCAGGACTTCGTATTGGTCCGAAACTAGTCGGGCCATCCCGAAATAGGACAGGAGAGTTAAGCCGGTACATACTCGTATATAATCATCTTTACTAATCTATTTACTAACATACTCGTATACCACACAGACAAATTGAATAATTCCTTTGATAACTCCAAATTTCCCAATAGGGTTCCATTAGAACTTTTGATATAGAGTTCCCGAGGGCTAGCCACCCGGCTGCGTGTCCCTCAACTTTTCTTTTAAAACACAAGGAAATAAGGATAAGGACAAAAGTGTTGTACATCGGTCACAGCCGGGTGCAGGGTCACAGCGGAGCCGCGACACAGGGTTGCAATAACAACCACGCTGCACTTTATTACCGATATGACGTCATTTAAATCTTTTCATATTTTTATTACGAAATATCGACATGTGACGTCACATGTGATACGTAGGTATGGATTTACTTTGAACGGGACTAAAACGTTGTAAAGGCTGATCCCATTGCGCTGAAAGGCGATGATTAATAGCTGGATGTGTGCCGGGAGTGAAGAGATCCGGCTTAGTGCTGAACGAAACTGGTGAAAATTATGTGGACTTTCACTCAGCTAGTGCTGCAAGAGTTTTCTGCTCTACAGCCTATTTAAACAGTTATTAAAAAGTATCGATGCTTATACAAAATGATGGATTTTGTTCATAATTTAATACATTTGAAAGATTCTACAGAGTATTTCTAAATTCCATGTGAAAGACACTGCACAAATACAAATCCCATTTTCCGTACGATAACAAATTAATAAATGAAATAAATCAAAGAATTTTAATCTCGTTTATGGCTGTACGAGGTACAGTTCGCCACCTTCCTGACGGGAGAATATTACGAATTAAAAACATATACTTACAAACACTGTATAACATAGTTTCTGTTTTCACAATTGGAATATTTTAAATTATTTTTCCACTTTTGTATCGTATAATGAACGAATTAGTCACTTTAAAGAAATTACAAATGTTTGCTTAATATTTACCATCATCTCCTCCATGCTTACTCTTTGCCCTTTGACACACTTTTTACAGTAGCGTCCTGGTATAAACTGAGAATTTGCAAAGAAATAAATCTCAATGATTTATGTGAAAAACAAGTAGAATTTCGTTACTTTCCAGACACCATTGATCGCACTCCGCCGCCGACGATACTACCGGTCATGGTAAAACCACCTGGGGAATACCGTAAATCTATCATAATACCAGAAGTAAGACCTCCACCCTTCAGACTTCATGTCATATAATATAGTTTATTGCAACATATTAATTATGTATATAAATAATTAAACACTACGCCTTCATCAATATAATTAGTAGACAGCCTATGTGTAACTTATGGTCATTTCCTCGTTTGATAACGTAGAAGAAAACTGGTCGAGGACAACATAGATTTATGTTACTTTTAACACCAGATTAACTTTTATTTATTACTGAGTATCGCAATAGGTGCCACCGTTTAGTAATTACACAACAAACGTTTCTTCTTTAACGTGAATCTAATTCGCTTTGAACAGAACAGCGTTGATAAATTATCGAATGTCCGTAATCACTGAACAGACAACTGTATATTATAAGCCCATTAACGGCTCAATTTAAATATCCTCAGGGATAACGACTTCTTTACATTACTTTAACATCTTTTTAAATACACTTATTACTGTAAATGAACGCTATTCGGCTGAAGGTACGTCAGCTTAACTTATTGTGCGGCTAAGCAGCAGTGAGAATAGGAAACAGCTGTGAGACATAAAACTAACTCATGAACTCCTCACTAATAGGTTAATGTCCATAGCAAATAAAAACAGCGAACATATTACACTTCACATTGAACCATATAATTCAAATTATTAGCTTTGTTCCCCTTACTCTCTCTTCCCGTTTTGCGCCAAATGTCGTGCACACGCTTTTTGCCAGTGCTACATTGCTTAAAGGTCAAAGCACGATATAGTCTAGCATAACATAACATAACATCACGCCCGAAACAGAGGAGGGTAGCACGATCCCACGTTTCACCACGTATATGTGGTTACGTTACGTCCCACCATAGAATACCAGACTCCAAGTCAATACTAAAGATTCTAAGTTATAAAAGACCAATAGTACCGGACCCGGGGTTTGAACCCCGGACTTCCTGGCAGTTAATCGCGCTTGCAATCACTCGACTCATATTACTGCTTGCCTTCTTGCACTAGTGGTTTGGAGCGCGACTGCTGAGCGAGAAGTTCTGGGATCGACCTCTGAGTCGAGCAAAGTATTATTGATTTTTATTATCTTGAAATTGCCAGTAGTAGCAGGGTGTCTGGATTTGTGCCCGGTGTATAGATTGCCATGCACCTCCGATTCAATAGTGGGATGTAGGTATATAACTGGCGGATCGTGGGACTGTACGATACTAGACTCCGCGTTACGTTATAATTGTGACAATTATTGTCTTTGAAAGCCAGATAAAAGAGGGGTCTTTGATTAAGAAGTTTGGTCTGTTTAAAATGTCTCCGCAAGATAAAGGTGCAATTTATATAACGTGGACAACGGTAGCGAAGCTTCCTCTGCGCGCAGTTTGTACGGCGATCAGAGACCGTTGTCTGCAGGCCACACGACTATTCACTCTGAACCATTTCTTACTACGTTTTTAACCGACTCTTTTCTTTCCTGAAACCGATCTCAAATGCAAGTTTGTACGGCGTCGTTATATTAATGTCAGCAGAAATGTCTTGGCAGCAGAAATATCATCATTGACATAGTTTCATGGCAGCCACGTCGTTATATCATCATCATCATCATCATCAGCCTATTCCCGTCCACTGCTGGACATAGGCCTCTCCAATAGTACGTTATATCTGTAGAATAAAATTAATACAGCCATCTGAATAAATAATTGTTATCTATTACGTATTTATTGTTCCATATGTTTCCAAAAAACGTAACATCACGCATGTAGTCCCCGAAGAGGTAAGCAGAGGAGTGTGATAAACTTCCACGATTCACCAGTTACGTTTATGTCCCATCATGGAACAGCGGGTGTGTGAGCCTATTGCTAAACACCGAGTACAAATCCAGACTCAGTAACACTATTAGAAATTTTAACTAGAAATTCGAAGTTGGAAAAATCCTCTAGAACCCCACCCGGGATTCGAACCCGGGACCTCTCTATCTGCAGTCGGACTTGCAACTGCTCGACCAACGAGGCAATCTTTCCATACATTTCCAAGTCCAAATATTTAAAGTTACAATATTGTTTTAATTGTTCGTTTAACAGTTCAATATTGTCGAATATGATTTGGACATCCTTTAATATTGAGTTCTCTTTACATAAAAACTTTATTATTAATTTAGTGAAAAGCTTCATGATGTTTCTTCATTAATGTTAAACGTAACAAAAACCCGTTTTATGACATGAAATATCAAGTCGATTAACGTAATTAAAATATAATTCCTGTAATCTCACAGCACATTGTTCATTACGTCTTAACGAGATTACTCTAATTGATATTTACTGTTTCTTTTATTAAAACGTGGCTGTCCCGAACGTAACTTCATAAGAGTAAAAAATTGTTCTAATCTGTTTGTAAATGTTTTGTTCCATCTACCTGAGCTCCCGGAAACACGTGCACAATTCGTCATCCGCTGCAAACTGGATTTCCTTACTCGATTCTGCAGTATCGTAACTTTTGGAATTTGTCGGAGTTGCATGAAACTGAATTATTGAGAACGGGCCTCCCATTTTTGTATACAAAGAGTCAGCAGCAAGATTTATGTATGTTTACACTTAGCGCTTACGAGCATTTGTAGCGAGGGAAATAGACGAGCTTGTGTCTATTCAAATGTAAAGAAAGGATTAAATAGCTTTAATATAAACGTCTCATGTATCTCTTACATGTTCACGTGAGGCGGATCGTTGTCGCATATGGGAAAAAACGATTAATCTCATTGTGGCACACTCGCGTGTCCAGCGGTGGATATAGTCAGCGTGAGGTGGACGTGTTCCACGAATTTCTCGTGTCGCCGTTGTTTATTTGTATTTGAGCGGCGCGCGGCGTGTCCGACACGCCGACACGCACCGCTTTGTGTCCGTTTACTTTAACGTCTTCAGTAATTAATCGCACATACGTCGTTAGTGCTCCATACATTATGTGTATTTCTAACCACCATTGACTTACACTTCCGAGCACAGAACTTTGAAATATTCATAAATTACATTTGACATTTTGCAGATTATTTTATGTAGCATAATTAAATGTAGGTATTTCTAAACTTGTACTTTCTTAAATCGTTTGAAGAGTGCTTTCTTTGTTCTTTATTGTGATCTTTAAATAAACAAGAACACACGTACAGAAGCCGTGTACGTAGATAGCTATGCCACAGCAATGTTCACGTGCAACGTAAAGCTTTAAACTTAACAGAACATTGAATGTAATAAATACGAATCAGAGTGCTGCGTCAAGTCACGCGTCTCACGTATGAGATATGAGATAAAACCGTGTCAGAGAATTTAAAAGTCGTGTGAAATGTGTAGAGATTGATAACTTAACAGACCCGTCAGTCCGCGCAGGCGGCACGTCGCAACAAAGACGCTATGAACTTGTAAATAAGTACATGTAGTCGTGACGACGTCTGATATTGCATTTTACGATACTAGCTTTACGCTCCGCGAGCTACTGTAGCCAATTTTCTTTACTGCCTAAACCGCCCTTCATGGCTGCTAGGATTGAATTTAAAATTCTAGTGAGCAGTCGAGTTGTAGAGAAGATGGTCTTAAATACAATAAAATCAGCAATTTTCGCATTCAGTCCGTTTCAGTAAAGTTTGATGTCCTTAGCAGAACTTTAGTATAATTTTATGACAATGGACTCGTTTTACGGTTATTGGCAGCGGGTACTGCGCCGCTAATGTCGCGCGCGGCGCCCGCGCGGCCCACACCTGCACTATTCATCTTCGCTCCTGATTCATGTCAAGGATCGGTTATGATTTATAAATGAAGACACTTTTCTCATGTAATTTATTTTACTTTTGTGCCTTTATTGTTATTCCTGGCCATATTTGCTTAAGGTTACGATTGTAATATGAGAAGATCGATCGTTTCGGGCCCTTTCAAGGCTCGTACACATTCGTGATACTTGTGTATTTGCGCATTTAAGTACCTACTTGTCATACTGTACATCAGAGCCATGTTTATTACTCACAAGTGTATTTTTTTATAAAAACGTGTCGTGCAGTCATAGTTATATCTTTCGCGTATTATACTCCTTTTTTATTAAATGCTTCATTGACGTGTGATAATTGGAAATAAGAATGAAATTATTCTATAAATGTAGAAATGGACATAAAAAGGAAGCGAATCCGAATCGAAAAACGAAGTGTGCTCTAATACCAGAGCACTCCGCTCAGTTGAGATAAACGGCAGCCGATACGGGAGCTAATTTATAAGTTGTTTGACTGATGGAGATTTTGACATTCGTATTCCAGGCGCGCGGTAGCCGAAACCCATTAAGACATTATCGTTTTCTTATCTGCGATTTTCGAACGCACCTCCATCGTTTAACGTTACGGTTTATTGACCTTTTTAGTTGTTACTTTAGCGAGTTCGCCCAGTGGACAGTTACTTCGTCTTTTTATTCTCTCGCCTGCGTTCTGTCCTTCGATCTGTGTGCCGATATCACGCGAGATGCTTCTTAGATAGACTAGTTTATTGTTTGGCATAATTTTTGTTATTAAATAGCAATTTTATGACCACATTTACAAAAGTAGCACTATTTTTCGTGACGGTGAAATGAAAATAGTTTCTGTTAACATGCAAGCGAATATTTTGTGCTCGGCGACTTTTAAATATTAATTTACTTGAAGACAATATTAGCGATTGTATAGGCACGCTTAGCCAGTTACGAAATAGCGTCTAAAAATAAAGTACAACATTAAAATCACCGGAATAACGAGATAAGTTGAAATACTAATAAAGTTGTTTAAGTACAAGTTTCCTTATTAAAAGTTTGTATCTGTCGGGCAGAGCCAGTACGGCCAGGTGGATGTAATCTACCGATTTTACTCTTCAATGCTCTCTTCGCTGTGCTCTGCGACTACATCGGAGAGGTGCCAGTGCTCGCGAGTACGTACGAACGAACTGCGATTTAATATTGCACAGAGGATCGCATTCGCTAACTTACACAAGTTTCCGATACAGTTTTAAAGCAAAGTTTTTAGTCACTCACAACGATGCGTTAATTAAATTCATAGCGCAGTATTTTTCAGAATAAACATGGAATACGAAAATGTTTCCCCAGCCCGCATACGTACGTGGCTGTGATCTCTTACACCGCGGCGAACTACGCCACACGGGGAAAGAGGAGTTCTGACCTCCAGGGTACCCTCTTTACCCATGCAGTCTCAAGGGGTTAATTGCCTCCCGGTGATGTCACTCCGCCTAGACAGTGTCGGTACCTGTGGTGGTCACTCGTCGACTTTTGCTTGGACCTCTATCTTTCTGCTAGTCGAAGGAACTAGACTTCCTCCGGCTCCCATGGGAGCGATCGACCTTCAGGGGGACGAGCGTGAAAGGGCGCGAAGCCCCTGAGGTAAGCATGACGCCCATAGTCAGCTCGGTCGTACATACGGCTCGCCAATCGGGCTACAAATTCATCCAGGGGCTTTTAAGTCGTGTTCCAACACGTACGTTCCTAACGTAGCGTCCCGCTCCCACGATTGCTCGAAGAGCAAGGCTTTGCTGCGCCCGGAGACGCGTGCGCTGCGGCTTGGCTACTAACATGTTAGCCGCGATAGGATGAAGGTCTTGTAAACCCTTAGTTTGGTGCCGAGCGGTAGCTGGGTGTCAACACCGGTCGGAGTATCGCTCAAGCGGCGCACGCTTGGCGGCCCGAGTGACCTAGCCCGCATGACCAGCGTGATCAATGGTCGAAAATCGCCTTCTTTTAAGGAAGGCGATGCCCGGCAGTGGATTGAGACAGGCTGATGATGTGGACGATGACCAAAATGTTATTACGCAAAAAACAAGATGAATTAAACATTTGAGAACATTTTATATATTGTACGTAAAAAAAGTGCATTGGCCGAGAATCGAACTCGGATCAAGTTCTTAGAAATCATCTATGCTGACCATTATATGATTCAATCATTCATAAAAATGTAAAGCTTTACCTGCACTAAATTTGATTTAACATAACTGCTCTTTAAAATTAAAACGCTGTCCTTTATTCAAGTAAATAGCAACGTATAGTATTCTTCTGCCTTCCGTATACCTTCTCTTGTTATAAACCTTCAAAACGATTAAATTGATTAACATCTCAGCGGTAGCAGTCCTATTTAAGTCTTTATCATCGAAGTTGACTAAAATAAAGTTGACTACAAAAGATACATTTAATTTCCAATTTTAATGTCGACAAATATTCTTAACATTTTAATCGAACGTGTAAAACTGTGGTATACTGTGACGCGTTCTGATGCGACTAGGGAGGGACTGATAGGTGATTTTTAAAGTCCTTAGTACTACTATATTTTACAACCCGTTAATGTGAATATGTGAATATCGATATAGTACTTGCTCTTTGTCTACCCTGTAAGGCATCTGACGTGACAGTGTGGCAATAATCTTATTCATAATCCGCACCATCATCGTAAGTCTGTACAGGTCCATTATAGTACATAGGTCTCGCCAAATGTGCACCTAAATCTAATGTAACTAATATAAGCCAACTAGTCCATACTAAGATGCTACGAACGCGATTAAAACATACCAACAATTGTCTACACATCTGTATAAGGAGTTCTGGGAGAGCCTCAATAATAAATTATCAAGTTGTAAGATTCCGATGACGACAATGTTATTACCGCGGCACGCGAGCAGGTTTCAATCAACAATCGGCGATTTATTGCGATGTAAGAACTTCATTTAATGGCGAAATTATGCGCTTCATCTGCCTAAAGCAAGGTTCGCTCGAACTCGGATCGCGATTCCGAAATATTTCTCACCTCGATTGGAATGTTAAAAAAAAATTTCAACTTTAACAACCGAAGGAATATGTAATGACACGAAAGAAAATGTAATGATTACGTTCAATTTGCTCGTCTAATTTAACATAAGAGATGAAAAATCTTTCATACGTCAGCTTTTCGCTTAGAAGAATCATATCCACTCTCGCTCGGCAGTGAAACCAATACATTTGTTAGTATCTGCAGAGACCGTTTGTCGGATCTCAAAAGAGCGACTGTACAGAGGAGTGAGATATTTTTTGTGTGGAGCCCATATCGGCTGTCTGTTATAAACGTGAGTGACTGAACGGAATTTATAAGGCAGTGCTTAAAAAATTGACGTGTTACAGTTATTATACGTTGATAAATATCAAGAGACGCCACCCCGGGCCACACGCACACGAGATAAGTGGTCGGTAAACGTGTGGAATTTTATGAACTGTCCTTTTAAATCACTCTCTTCAAGCAAATTGTCAAGAAATTTCAGTAATTTTATTGACCGTATTGAATAAAAAATTGTACTGGTTTTCATTACTGTTATCAAGTGGTTTGGCACACTAACCTTTTCAATCCTTTAATTTTAGGAAATCACTACTGGTCATGTTTACTTTCTTCATTGCCATGGATTTTTTAACAATTATTACCATCGTTCCAAAAGCCAGTAAGATATACTTACTGGGAAACATCTTCCCGTAATAAACACATATATTTATATACATTGGTATTAATTTTTGAGGGTATTATTGCAAGTTAAATCATAAATTGTGGCATCAAAATATTTTACCAAAATCTACAAAGAAAAACGCAAAGTTTTTTATATTTCGGTTTAAGGTATTTCATCAATCGAAATCGAAATTTATAAGCATCGAAATGTGCGTAATTTTGTAGACTGTACGTATATTCTTCCGTGAATTCGCTTGTATAGAGGCAAGTAGACAGGAAATTATGTAAATAAAATGGAGGTTAAATGTGCCCTCCTTGGCATGAGACGTAATTCCGTTAGGGGTGCCACGAGGCCGAGAACCGTACGCAGCGTGTATGTATGGTGACTGAATGAAATGATGTTTGATACAGACAAAATAACAGTTCATTGACTCTCATACAAAGTACAATGCATAAATAGAGTTTCCAATATGTAAGGAAAAAATCGTCAAGACCAAGACGAGGGGAAGTGAGAGTAAAATTACGCTCTTGGAGAGAAATACCACGCTTTT
>DWEH01000616.1:0-11109 GCA_018245815.1 Apyrrothrix aesculapus | reverse complement strand
CCGCACGGGGCAGGCAGAAAGCACGGAGTGCCAAATATATCTATCCTTACAGACCTGCAATATGAATTACATATATGTATGTAATTTTTGTTTTAGTTACATGACTACTACCGCACTACATTAAAAATGTAAATGAATACTCGTAATTGTGCATGTTTTTGTACACAAAGACTACCATTATTTTTAAGATATTTTTGTTTTAATGCTATAATGCCCTCGTATCATTTGTGTTGAAGGTCCTTATTAATAAGTAAGTAAAATAATACAAGAAGCAAAGAAGCAAAGAAGCGATAACCTAGTGATTTTGAAGTCAGCCTTTCACTCCACCGAGACCAGGATTGAAATCCGGGCGCGCACCTTTTAAGCGCAACAAAATAAGGTGCGTTTTAACATTAAAAGTCACTTTCTGTAACGGAGCAGGAAAAAATCGAGAGAAAACCTTTACGTTTACTATTTTCTGTAGTATACCCTAACTGGTGTGAAGTCTGCCAACCCCCATTTGACCAGTACGGCAGACTATAGTGTTAACAATCCACATTCTGAAAGGATACCCGTGCCCAATGTTAAAAGATTAGTGATATTGAAGTAAGCGAAGCGGGCATTTATGCTTCATGGTATACGATATCATGTGAGAGACCAGCACAGTAACAATATTTTGCTTGCATTAAAATCTTTATGCAAATGATATAAAAACGCACTTTAGATTAGACGCCTGATTGTGATGACATTGAACTTTTCGAAAAATGATATGAATCTGTCAATCGTCCTCACCTTTGTTCACAGAATTGTTTGCTTAAGCATTAATTTTATCTAGAACGTTTTCGATAAGTGTGGAATATTTAAAGGTATATATTTCAAGGTAACATTAGGTTACAATCAAACCGTACTGACGTGGAATGAACTGTAACAGTATTTTTAACTTGTTTGTAAAGTGCACCTGGATGTACATACTTCACAAGTCCGACCTTATGACAACGTAACATTTTCTAAAAGACATTTTGCACTGATTGGTGTTTTCTTACATTTTTAGACAGCAAAGTTTTGTATAAAAATGTACCCTTGTCTCACACTCATTGTTAAACTGATCTGAAGTCCTTTTGAAATCTGCAACCGAAGTCGTCGACTCCAATTATTTGTAAAGAAAGTGTAGTCGGTATTAATCAATGATAAACTTGCAAGAATAAGGCTATAGTATATACGAGCCACCTAAGTATTTGATAGTATCTAGTAGTTAATATGTATTATTCAAAGTTTATCACAAAATCATCGCTACTTCTCAGGTCTTAGATGATCGCATCTATTATACGGGTGGACCAATAGTTACACCCTCCTGAATGAAACAAATTATTTTAATAATTTCACCGTGAAATTAGGTGCAGCAGTGGTAGGTACTGCCTGTGGCAAGTCGTATGCCTTATTCTTTATATACCTATATGTACTCAAAACCTGGGCGCAATATAAGAAATATTAGCTACAATAATAGGTCCAAAAGTTAAAATTTCGTAGTAGCTATCAACCCTCCTATAGTCCCACTGCTGGATCCAAGTCTCCGCTCAGAATGATAAGGATTAAGGTCATAGTCTGCCACTCTGACCAAGCTCACGTCTGCAGACTTCACGTGCCTTACAGAATTCCATATAAAAATCTAAGATATGCCAGTGCCCTTCTAATGGTTTAATTTAATCGTTAAAGCAAGTTTTATGTAATATTAAAAGGCAAATATATTTGTTAAGAAAGTATCTACTTACGCAGTATAGATACACAGATAATATGGCGGAAGAAAATTATAATTTCTGACTCACGCGCGTCGCGGTGTGATTGTTTTTGTCCTTGATATTACGTGACTGTTTCCGAAGCAGTCTTCATATTGATTAAATATATTCTCGCTCTATAAGAAAGATTTTCTATACATCTCAGTCAAGTCTTACCACTATGAAATATAGAGCACAGTCCTTGATCTCTTCTACCGTTTCTACAGTGTTTTATGTTCTGATGAACTATTCAACATTGTGCCTTATGTATCCTGATGAACTATTCAAGCTCAGCTACACTCGACGGAAGAGAGACATTACAAACTCATCAACTGGGAATCTGACGAATATAGAATACTCTGTCCAAGGTTCAGTCAACTACTAAAGCTGGCATCGTTTGGCCTACGTTTGTCTTTGAAATTTGACATGAAGGGATTCATTTAAAATTGGGGATTTGCTAATACGTAACTTTAGGTTTTATTTGAGATTCTATTCAGCTGTAATAATATACAAAGTAAATAATTTTACACCCAATTACAGAGCAAATATTCGTGCATATCACGCGAATATTTGATCGAACCCACAAACACTGGCTCAGCAGCACGGTCGCTTGCCAGCGGACCGACAGGTTAGTCGAGAAGATTATAAGGAAATAAATTCTTGACAGTCTCTAAGTAATGTACCGTAAATAAATTATAGGGTATGTGTAGGTAGTCATTCAGCCGCCTACATGAATATATTTTCTCTACCCTATAATATAGAGTTGTTCAATAAGTAACATTAATAAATTATTGCCAACGTCAATGCTACAGTATGCTTTTAAAGTTTCCTTTTTATAATGTAAGGCGGCAGTAACGTCTCACCGATGCTGCTTACCTATATATTATTCAAAACACTTCTTTGACTATGTATAACCAGTTTTGTTTATAGTCTTGCTATGAATGTAGATAAAACTTTGCATTGCTTTTTTTAAAGCTATTACATTAAAATATATAATAATGGTACATCACATTACAAAAAGTTTATTGCCCACCACATAAGAAAAAAGTAAAAAATATAACAATAACAGTAAAGTAGAATAAGGTCAATAGGTGTGTTTTATAACCAGTAGAGCGATTTATTCCAGACAACCGAAAGTGAATACTAATATTAAGGCGGCTGTAATAAATTCTCTACAGCGATGCATACACGTGTAATGTAATTAAAAAAATATTGCAGGGTATATAAAATTACTATTTATCACATTCGTAAAAATCTTATACTGTTGTGACTTATGATTGAGCTGAACTAACCAGTTATTATTGTTTGACAAAAAAAAAGGACTTTTTTAATCAGCATTTTCTACCACTATTACTGTGACATCTTTATTAATAAAAAATTGCAATAATAATAACAAATATCATGCTTTTTTAACTCCCCTCCTCTCTTCTTCGACCTGCCATCACCATATTTCACCATAAATATCTCTGCAATTTTTCATACCTATCACACAACAAGCGCTGATGCTAAGGAAAAATCAATACCAATTCATAGTTGTAACACTCATATTTGAATAGAAAGGTAACGAAACTGCTATCAGCCATTATCTTTGATTGTTCGTGGGAGGAAACAATGCGATTTCTCAAGTATAGTTGAATCGGAATCATGCCTTTTAGAAATTCAGTCCAATTTGCTGTCGCTTTCTGATGTTGAAAATAACATGCAAATGTAAGTACGGGCTTAATTGAAAGTCTTTTGTGCCGTAGATTCTCTATTATTATTAAAATATCTTACAATAAAAATAAGTGCGTACCTAAATCGATATATTTTATTTGTATTAAAAAACGTAAATTTGTATTATCAGGGGCTTTGGGCCAATCTAAATGAAGAATGAAATGCATTAAAAGAGTCAGGAATTAAGTTCCTAATCAATGATTCAAACTATTGTTAACTCTGAACTTACATTTTAATATCATGCACGAAATATTTAAGATAATCAACGCTCGTTGCATTTTTATTCATTTGCATAGGTATTGGGATAACAGTACAATGGTAGTATAGTCTCGGAACGCGGTAAGAACAGTTTGATTGGCCTGTTGGTAGCGTTATTTAATAGTAACCCTGACCGCTCGAGCTGGTGGTCATTAATTCAATTGCCATCGAAAACAAATACTCAGACAAATAACTGTAAAATTATATATCTCGACTCCCTCGTTGGTCGAGTGGTTGCGCGACTGCCGATCGAGAGGCACCTGATCAACCGTGTATCGCACGCATGGAAAAATATTGACGCTGACAATGTTTTGAATCTGTGACAGCGATATTCTCAGCTTTAGATACAAAATTTCGAGTAATTTGTTGATTTTCCTAACGTATATATATCCCAACATTCTTATTCAATGTACCGTTAATGCTATTTTGGGGTATCGTTCTACATTATTTCGATCACCAAGTATATGACGGACGCAGGAGTTGTGGGAACGTTGATGATAATTGTTAATAACACTGGTCACTGTGGTCCACGGTTCTATAACCGAGGGTGAATTTTAAATTTTTCTGTTTATATTATTCAGTAATTGGTTATCTCCAGTAAAATAAAACGTCAAGTAAAAACGAATAATTGTTATAAAACACTAGTACAATATCAAATATATTGAATAAACTCGTTCAACAATTGAAATGTCGTCAGATAGCGAACCTGATAACAGCATGGTAATAGCTTCTAGGTAAGTTTTGACTTCAAATGTTCCTGTTTAATTCTATATGTAAAAGGTACATTCTATCATGTTATTACTTTAGACTGAGTGATTGCGAAGTCTGTGGCGCGAACAAGGCGATGTACACATGTCCCAAGTGCGAAGTGAAAACTTGCTGCTTAAATTGTGTCCGCATCCACAAGAAGGAACTAGAGTGTGATGGCACCCGGGACCGCACCAAGTTCATTAGAATGAAGGATTTCACAAACACAGACCTGTTGAGCGACTATCGGCTGCTGGAAGAATGCGCCAGATTCGTGTATGCAGTCAAAAGAGACGAAAAGAAGAAATTCACTAGAATCGACAAAGATCTACCCATCGTATGTAATCTGGTTTTAAAGTGTATAATCCTTTAACCTTTTCCTACTCTCTTGTCTGTTGAAGTACCATTACTGCCTACATTAGATCTCAGTTAGATCATCTGTCTTGCTTGTTATTGATACATTTTAATGCCTATCAACTGCAATTTTCATTTGCTGCCCAGCTGTCTTAAATGCCTGCTTGCTACTGTAGTACAAACAAGTGTATTTATCTTTTAATATGTGTATGAATTGTTAGATTTTCATGCAACTGGAAAGCCCATTCTGTACTTAAAGAAGACACTTAATTTTTTCAGCATTTATTCAAATTGAAAATGGCAGCACGGAAAAGGGGTACAGTGTTGCAGTTCCTTTCACAGAACTTCACTAGGCATTCCATTAACACCACAAGGTACAACTTCAAAACCCATGTCATATATTGGAGGGTTGAATGGGTGTTTCCCAATGTGGAAACAAATCCACTCAAATTTGTAGATGAGAAATGTTCTGAGCATGCTAAGCTGTCACATTTGCTTGATAAATATCTCAATACAGATGCTGCACAATTTGAAGGATCAAGAAGTTTAAAGTATTATAGGTCTGCTGGCTACAGTGGAGTAAAAGCCCTACTGCAAGGTAAATATTAAATTTATCTGGGTGTAATTTCAAAAAATCAAAATAATGGCACCCATGAGTTTATAGTAATTGGTATTACCTTTAAGCTATGTATTTGGTGCAGTACAAAAGATGATGACGGTTTGTTGGTGTCTAATAAAATTATATGAATTTGACCCAATGTTGTATTGTATGCCTAAATTATTTTTTCAATACTAATGTCTAATGTCAACTCTAATTGAAATATGTGTATTGGTGCCTGAACTATTATTTTCTATTTCTAGCTGAAAAAGTGAAGGGATCAGCAAAGAAGTTTTTTGAATTGGATATGTCAGAATCTCTAAGTGAAAATTTATCAGGAAAATGCATAGTCGAATTTCCTATTATTTTTATGGTCCTTAAAGACCATGCTTACAATTTTGATATTATCACTCCAGGTAAATCAAAAAATCAAAACACAATATGTTTATTTCTTTCTATTCTCTGTTATATAATTATTTACTGGTGATTTTTTATTACAGAAGATGAATTTGGGTATGAAAAACATGACAAAACACACAGTGCTGGTTCAGGAAAGATTGTAAGTAATAAAACTGAAAATAGTGAATCCTGTAATGATTTCAATTTGAATGGTAACACTGAGGATGATAAAATAAAAGAATATGTGTCACGGAAAAGACCTAGGACTTTGCTAACAGAGAAAATAGCAGAACAAAAAAAGATGGAGATTGAGAAAGAAATTAAAGAAGAGAAGAAAAAGAGGCCAAAGAATCTTCTATTTACAACTGGATACTCTTCTGAAGAGGAGAACATATTAAGTGAAAGTGATGATGGAGAGAAAATATAAAAACACAAAATAAATTATTTTAAGTTTTATTCTCATTGCACATGTATAGCTGCTAATGTCTTCTCTGTCAACACAAATAAATATTCATTTGTAGCATTTATTCCCAAAACTTCTCCTTGCTTCTCAATATTGACTACATGCTGCTGTCCAACTTTGATGGACTTCATGACACCTGCTGTCTTCTTCCTCAGCTGGCAATTTTGGGCACTGCTGTTTTGGTAGATGAATATATGCCTAGTAGCTTCACAAACCACACTGTATGAGAAGTTTGGTGGGCATGTTAAAAATTTGCGGTTTTGCTTTGATGACTGAACATAACCAAATGCCATTAGTGTTCCTTGATGCACCATTGGCCAACTTTCTGAATTGACTACCTTTGCATATGGTTGCCAAATGCATGCATCAACATCATGCTTGAGTACAAGTGCAGGTACTTCTTTTGTCTCCAATTGAATGTGAAACAAGTACTGATGTACACTCAGTGGTGCTCTGTGTGTTATTTGATGTGTAGGGATATCAAATCGCACTGTAAAAATGGTAATTTAATTATGTATTTATTTTTAAAATTACATCACGTTATGTGAAATAACAATCTACATAACTAGAAAAATAATACTGTTTATAATCAGACTGATACCTAACAATAGGGTTGACATCAAATTAGAACCAAATTGTTTTGTCATGTCAATGACTGCCTTGTTGGTTTCAAGTGTGACTGCCAATCAAGAGGTCCTGGGTTCATATCCCAGGTGGAATACCATTGGATTTTTCTAAAATTAGATTTCTAATAGTGGCTCGGAGTCTGGATTTGTGCCCAGTGTATGGCAATAAACTCATCACCTATTCCGTATTGGGATGTAAATGTAACTGGTGAAATGTGGGAGTGTACGATGTGTCGTAGGTAGGTAGGTAGGTCGGCAGAGGTGTGCCTCTGCCTACCTCTTTGGGGATTACTGGTGTGAGTTACATTTGTTTTGTCATGACAATAGAACCTAAGTTAGGTAACATTAGGTTTATATATTAATGTTCAATTCCAAGCTAAATTGTTAACCACTGTGGTGGTACTCTGCAGCAAGCAGAGCTGAGTGATGAGCTCTGATTGGTCATTGAGCCACTAGGTATTTGTTCTTGCTCTTCAATTGAACCAACCTACTAAGTTATCAAATAGCTTAATAATCCTAGTTATATTCAAAATGATGAGACACTGATAAATAATGAAGTTTATAAAACTATTAATCAGAATTTGAATTGTCATTATTCATGCTAACTAGGCATTACTTATAATGCCTTATTAATTACTTTGTTGATAAGACTATTGTAAAATAGTCTGTTATCGACCAAGACTAAACTAAACATAAAGTATTGTAGTCAAATCAGTGGTTCTAAAGACAGCCAAGCAATAAATTAGTTGTTTTCAAACATTCTTAAAGTAGGTTATAATGGAAAAGACTTACCTAATACAGTATCCTCCTCAGAAGCAGCATCACATTCCTCAAGCTCTAGGGTAGACAATCCAGGAATGGACTTATCTGATAGAACTTCGGTTTCTGAGCATAAGTGTGCTAATCTTCTGTGAGCTTCCTCTACCAAACTGGCATCCATTATTTGTTCTCCATTGGGGTCTCCTCCCTGTATCAATTCATCCCAATTGATGCTATCACTTTTAGTTAATAAAACATCAATTTGTCCATTTTTCTCAATGTGCCAAGTTGTTAGTTCACTTTCTACTTTCTGCTTCAATCTCCCCTTCACAAAATCTTTACCAGCATAGCTTATCTTAATTTCCATTGGAGTTATCATCACATTAAGGAGATCCTTCTTGAAGTCATTCTGAAGTTTCAATGTCACTGTAATATCTTCAGTTGTTTGGAGCCATGTGTAGATTATTTGTTTAGACTCTTTCGGCTCCTCAACAATCTCTTTTTCAGAATCCATTGTTAATTTAAAAGGATTGTCTGAGGCTACATATAGAGCATCACAATTGGTTTCCATAGCAGCATAATGGACAATGCCTTTGCCTCTTAGCTGTTTTATAGAGGATTGCTTCCAAAATTCCCCATCACTTTCAAATGTCACCCAAGATAGTAGTGAATAGAAATGGCTATCATTTTGTTCAATAGACTGCAGTAAGCAATGTATAATCTCGCTATTTTCCTTCATCTGTGTTCTGGTATCAACTATGACAAAATATTTGCCTTCACCCAATACCAAGTTTGAATATAGAGTCTGCCAAGTTGGTTTCTCTGCTGCAGTTTTGTTACGCATACCAGTATCCACAATATGAAGGAAACCAGTACCATCACTAATAACGGCTCTGTTGCAGGATGGAAATGCTAGACAAAGATTAAAATGGCCCGATTCTCTTTCGACATGGGCTGGGATATCAAATATAATAGCACTTTGGAATGTGTTGTTTATATTTTCGAATGTTACATTTCGTACTTGTTGCTTTTTGTCGATGTAGTAGTAGTTATATGCATGATCCCAATAGTCGAGCACCAGGTGATTATGGAGGGCAAAAAGTTTGGCGTGCACGAAAGAATACTGTATTTCATTAGGATATAGCTTGTCGACCGGTGTTTCTAAGTTAAACGAGTATTTAGGAAGTGCTTTCAAATTCAATTTATATCCCTCGAAATCGTGATCGAGTAGACGACGATTTGGTCGAAGATCGACGAGATTTGATGGCATCGTTGTGCGACTATCGGAGTTGAACCTCAAATTACTATTAGGACTTCTTAAATTCTTTTTTGTTTGGATATTACATATGATGTACTTTTAAACTTACTTGTTACTGCCTGTTACAATACTACATAATGTTATCAACACTGATATATATTGACATACTCGTGTCATATGACATTAACTGACAAGTATGCCAAAGTGCCAATACAACTGATTAATTTATTTCATACTTTTATGATGTCACAAATTGTCGATTTGTTAATACTTCGATGTTATGGATTCAATTTAACATACATACATACATATCTTCACGCCAGGTCCCTCACGGGGTAGGCAGAGAGCACCGAGTGCCAAATATAAATTCAATTTAACAAATGTTCGATTTCATACGCATTCGCTACGTTTACGCGGCAAAACTTTTCCCTTATATTGTACAGTGTACGACTGTCCCGTACACGATATAACTGCATATGGGAAAAAATCTAATCAATTGGTCACTGTGTCAAGGTACGGTTACGATGTCATGAACCATCGAGGTCATAAGCGTTGATGTGATAAGAAACCGAAATAACAAGCTATCGATGTAACGTGTTCGATCTCATGAGCTTCGATGTAGCCTATAGAACCCCACTTTCAAGTGTCCGCATTATGTAAAATTTTGCACTTGTATTAAGAATCAAAGATTATAAAATCGTTTAATACTACTATAGTGTAGCTAAACTGACAAAAGTGTGGTTTTACTTTTTTTAAAGAAACATATAAACAGGCTTTTATTGGCTTGACCTGGAAACCCAGTAAACCTAGGTGAATAGTGGAATTTCAATTACTACTAGAAACTTTCTCGTGCTTGATTTCATATGGATTCTTTTGAAGAGGCCAACATTCTCAGTTTAACTTTTTAGTGCATTATTGAACAGATGGTTGTTGTAATTATAGGCATGTATAATTTTTACGTAAGCGAACTAACATAGGGAATGAAAAGTAGTGTTTATGCTTGCAAAGTTTAATCTTTGGTATTCAATTACAAAAGGCAATCTGCTATACGAATACGGTGAGTACTAAAAATAGCCATATTACGCATAATTTATAGCCAATTATTCAAACCGACTGTCCTGCTGATTGTTGAAAAAGGCTTTAAATAGGTTGACTTGACTAACTTTAATTTTAGGAACCAAAATCAAAATGTATAATTTTTTAATGGGGATATAATCCGTGATGGTATAACGACGGTGATACGTATGTTATATTTAAATCAATATAAACTGTGCATGTAAAGAACAGGGTAGCAGGTGCACAGTACATTTGTATATATAAGGTGACGGGTGTTGATTTCCCGTCCATTGATAAGTTTGAGAAGGATTATGGCAACAGTCAACATATACATACCATATATTTTGGACTATTAATTGTAAGTGTGTAACAGTAATGTTACATATAGTAATGTTTAGATATATTGAACTAATTTGTACTGACCGATAGTAACAGTCCTACTTTTACGGTCCTGTTTGAACTCGGTTGCAGGTGTCTGTGGGCAGTAACGGCTATTTGTGATTTCTACCAGCTCATTTGTCACTCTTTTTATAAAAAATGCTACGGAATTCAGATTCCATTTGACATTAAAAGGTATGACATCAAATGTCAAATTAAAGTTACTTAACTTCTATTTGTCAAGTCAAGAAAATATTTTTGCGATTGATAATTTGATACAAGTCATAATAACGTCCTTTGTTCGAATTCAAACTTGGCAAGAAAGTGTCTCAAATTCATAAAATTCAATAAAAAAAATTTTTTATTGTAGTTATTTGCAGTTTTATGAAGTCGTCACTTTATTCGATAAATTATTATTTAATTTGAAATGGGGGGGGTTTGAGTCCGAAGAGTCTGGGCGCGCCAACCTGGTGAAGATTATTAATTGTGCCCGTTTTATTAGTGTTCATTATTATTGTACTACTTGAACGGCAGTATTACAAGGATTTGGTTTCACGCATGTATGAAGTTGAGAATATAAAGTACTTAATACGTATAAATGTCATACAAAATAAACATATATCGCGATGTTCCCTTATCATCTGAGACCCCTCAAGTACGCAGCGCTTATAATTTTTCCTACTTATTAAATATTACGTTAAATATTACGCGTCTATCAGTCATAAGATGTTTTGTTATGGTTATATTTC
>DWEH01000615.1:0-11116 GCA_018245815.1 Apyrrothrix aesculapus | reverse complement strand
AGTTTTAAGCACGGCTGGTCTGTAAGGATAGAGATATTTGACACTCGGTGCTCTCTGCCTACCCCGTGAAGATATGTATGTTTGTAAGTTTCATTGTCATTTAATTATACCCGTTTTACGCAATGAGGTGCTAACTCCTAATAGCTATTTGAAATTTAAATACGATATCAATTAAAAGAATCTTTTTAATTAACTTTTTCAGAGCAACAGTAAAATAAAATTGTGAAAATCGTATTCGCAATAGTCACGGTCTCAAGGTTGAATGCTTTGAATAAACAATTAAATGCCACTGCAGCAATAAGTTTGAAATTGGATCTAGGATTCTTAGTAGCAAATATAGTAATTTTATTCCATCTGATTGAAATTACCAATTCAGAATTAACTTAGGGTGAATAAGGTATGGCTTTTGAATTTTATCACTGCACGACTTCTGACTTCTCCGGCCCTTGGGAACTAACAACGTGCGACCATACGGAATATATTGTGTAACTGTTATTCCTGAATCCAGATCTTCAGGCTCACCCTGTAATGTTAAACTTCGAATAATTGCATTGTATAATAAACAGCCAAGCCTTAATGAAACATATATTAATTAATAAATGTCAACATGGAACCATATTATTAATTCACGTGAATACAAGATCAGAGACAATTGAGATATAGTATTATTTTTAAAATTTCACTTCAAATATATTTTAAAGTAACGAAATATTGAAAAATCAGCTGCTTACTGCAATTATAAAACATGTTAAAAATGATTTGTTACTTGCATATAAGTCTTGTTACATTTATAATGCCCCTCTTCATTCAACTACTACGCCTTCAAATAACGTATTCTCACCAACTCTCGTGACTGAGCTCAGTGTACGGTTGTCGCGAGATCGTACTGGAGACAATGGTCAGCTCGGTAGCTGCTGATTTGATACTCGGCTGAATTATTTTCGACTTATAGGGTCATTGACAAATATTTACGTGGGCAGCATGGCTGGTATGTCAGTTATCGGAACGCCTATTTCGTTCGGCTTGCTGATATTTCGAGTGGACTCCTGCCACCTGATATTATTGAAGTCGAAAAGGAACTGTTAGTCGATAAACATCGGAAATAATTTAGACTTAAGTATTTATGGCCGTTTCCAATGTGTTTCGATAAAACATGGTATCAAGCTTAACTCAAATCATGTTTATTGCTTGTCGAGTTGATATAAACGGCTTGAACACATTTTTGCTGAATTTTATGTATGGAATTCGTTGTTTGTATTATAATAACAATGATATTGACAATGACCGTTGTTTTCCGTAGACTGCTGTTTACATTCAATCGATCGCGTTGGATGAACAAAGCGGCAAGCTATTCCGCGTCTCACTGAATCATGTCCTCCTCATCATGTTAACTCCTCATATGATATCATTACGAATAAACACGCATCGCCACGTAACTCAGTATGTCAAATACGTATCACCATACCGCAGAAAAGCAATTCACTCTGCCATAGTAATCACATGACAAACTTTCTCAATGATTTCTATATACATCAACATATCCATATAATTTCCGAGATGATTATGTGTAAGGTAATTTAAGACGCGATTTGAGAGTCATTTGCGGGTCTTTGATGGCAGATAATCAAGGGGATGTGTTTTTTAAATTTGTTTGGTGGGAGCATAACATTTGCACGGTACTGCAATATAAGATGTTTCTCATTGACTTTAGGGTACAAATATACGGCGTCATTGTTAATAACCTGTTTCTTGACGTTATTTAATTACCATTGAAATTGTAAGAAACTTGAACATAATATTTGCAGTTTATTTGGTATGTGATTTGCGATCAAATGGTCATATTGTATGAGTTACCTCAAGTACATGTTATTATTAGAAGATTACTCTAATTTGTCTCGTACGATGTTTCACAAAATTTCTTTCTAAACCTCGGTCTTTACCTGTTCTATTTCTCCCCCATTAATGTATCCACCTAAGGCTCTGGCATCTCTTTTAGACAGGTATACACATAAATGTTGATTTATAATCAGGAAATGGCGGCATATGAAAATTTCGGAAGGGTTTTTTTTCTATGAGAAATATTTTAGCAACTACCCCTTTAATTTAAAACGGTTATGAAACTTATATTAGAAAGTAGTCTGATTGTACTATTTCATACAATTGTGTCCATTAATTTTATATTTTTCTTTAATTTATTTAGATAGAATGTAAAATGAGTACCTTTACCCTCAGGCGGGTTAGGACAAAACAGCGAGTGATTTATTCGACGAACTACTTATTACTTCCTTGTACATTTAGATAATATAAGTCTTTGGTGACAAACAACAGGCGGCGGTTAGCTGCAGTTCAGTGTTACGTCGAGATTGGTCGTTGCGCAATTGTGGTTTATATTGCCATCAGTCGCAAAGTGATGGAAAATGATAAATACACTTGATGACGGCTACACCAGCGCAAAGTTAGAATTCAAATTATTTGTATCAAAATATACGTATATTGAAGACGTTTAAGTTTTTATAGTTTGACAGCTCATGAGTCAAGCTTTAAGGTCTTAGAAACTAGGTGGGATTTGGCTAATTTTATCGAAATAATTTTGCTTGATATGTCAAGTGACATATACATAAAACCATGTATGAGTAGAAAAAATAAGTTTTTTTTTAATTTGTTTTCTGGTAATGTCCGCGAATTCTGAATAGAGCAGGTGGAACATCGAACTTGAATACTCATGTAACCTTTGGCTGGCTTCCAACAACGGTTGCATCAAGAACATTTTCATATAAATAAATGATTAAATAGTAGTAAATATGCAGTATTTATATATAGGATTTAAAATAATAATATTAATACAAAATATTACCATGCGTTTATTTAAAAAAGTATATTATCCTGTTTCTTTTTAAATATCCTGAACTAGAATATTTCTATCTCACTGTTTTGTTTTTTAATGATGATGATTTTATTCATAAGCATAATGTCGCATCGATAGACTTAAATATTGTTAGAAATAGTCGCATTTATCAGCTATAATAGCCAATTAAGGCGGCGGTCCCGTGGATTTCAACGATCCCCAGTCTATTAATTTGTGCTGCAGTATATATTCACTTATCAGAATAATGAAGAAGTTCGTGTATACTTAGAAGAATTAGAATAATTTAACTAAATTGAATTCCAAACTCAATAAATAACCATTTTAGAAGATTATCTAAATGGAAAAAGCGGTATAAAAGGGTGAGATATAACAAGGTTGAGGTATAAATATGCAGATTTATAACATGACAAAGTTTGTATGTAGAGACAGGTGCTCGAAAGAAAGTCAACGCGCCAAGCCGCGTAGACCTTGATAAGTGGCATTTTAGTTGCATACCAATATTAAAATGATACGAGTTCTGAGAATCGTAACACTAGTTTGATTTTTTTTCTAGCATTTAAGAAATTTTTTATAATTATTCGGATGTTATCATTATTATATTTTGGTGCTATATCTCAATAATGCCTTTAGTTAAACATGTGTTCGAACAACATAAATATTATCAAGACACAAGATACGTTGTAGTAAAAAAACTTAGTTTTTTGCAATTTTAGATCTCATATTTTCGCATTGCCACTATATACTTTTTAACTTTACATGTATGTAAAGCAGAACTCTAAAGATTTAAATTTTTTCGACATACAAGCGAACCAATGTATACACCTGTTGTGTCTTGATGTATAATAGTTTGCTTTCTATGTGCATATAACTGCCACTAAAATTAAATATCTTAGTTTTTCATAACGCATGGTCTTATAACCTTTGTCTCGTTCAAACAGATAATAAAATAACAAGCAGTGTCCAGAAACACGCGGTTACAGAGCCCAGAGCGAACTACTTAGAGTTTCCAACGAACCACCTTGCATATCGTACTTAATGCACTATCACTTGTCAGTTGATATTCCATGCTCAGATCTGTCAGAGGCGGAATGCGTGCGATAGTTGTTGGCCTCAACAGCGACCGAGGACGTTAGGACGTGAT
Organism: Apyrrothrix aesculapus; assembly: GCA_018245815.1. Taxonomy (NCBI): domain Eukaryota; kingdom Metazoa; phylum Arthropoda; class Insecta; order Lepidoptera; family Hesperiidae; genus Apyrrothrix; species Apyrrothrix aesculapus. Next base: position 7,109 of record DWEH01000615.1, on the reverse strand, counting down.
CGATCAGCCGTTACTTGCTGTTTCACGATACTGAAAATTTACGCCCATATATAAGGTGAACGTTGAGTTAATGTTTCCGTAATCACGATATTGAGATAAAAATTGATAGGTAAAGAGCAAAATTTATAAGCATATTTTTGGTATTCATTTATTCTGTTTTGTTTTGCTACGTCACATACAGGAGAGTAGTTTTATTTATTGTTTTTAATTGATAAAATTCAATTTAAAAAAAAATTCCTGCATCTTTAGGGACTATCTGTATCGTTGGGTATTTTTTTCAATTATTTATTCCGCATTCCTATATTACCAAGTAATATTAAGAAGTACTGTTCTACATCGCACGAGCTATAGATTTTAATTTGTTCCATTCCCGTTTCCCAATTATTAAATTATATATGTTTTGCCTATACCCATGTTATACGTTTTGTCACATATATTAGTAAATGATTTTATATAAAAATTGACAAAGCTAAAAAAATAATAATACTTGAAATAGAGTGTACTACACTCCTCTAAATACCTCTTCGGGGATTACAGGCGTGATGTTAGGTGAATAACATGTTTATATTAGGTTAAATTATCAAAGTAACGATCTATAATTCCTTTGCATCACAAACACATTTTGTTCACACTGTACTCGTTCTGTCCGCTCGCGTGATCAAATCGCCCTTGATTCGGCACCCAAGTGTTATGTCGAAGTTTTGATAAATGGCCATTAACCAACGCAAATCGTAATTGTTTTTAATAGCTCAACACGTTATAAAAAACCCACTTGTCGAAGCCGTCGCTGTACAATAAAGATTGTCATTACTCAAAATTAACTTCCAGTTCTGTTAATTGTTTTCGTCGGTCTTAATTTTACACAATGATATATATTGAGTAGGAGACTTATGTTTTTATGAAAATTTTAACGGAAAAATAAACATACCATATAGCGTTGTGCGTTTATGCTTGTAAAGTATCTGCTTTATAAACTTTTTATTGAATCGTTATCGATTTTAGTAAAATCTATTTCTGGATAAACTTATCTTTGGTTAAGTGCAAAACGGTGTTTATAATACTAACAAAATTATTACGTAATTCACGTTTATAACTGGAATCTAACAGTACAGTGACCTAATTAAAGTTTTGATATCGAAATTATGTTGGTGTTTCTCATAATTAAAATCAGTTTCTGATCATTTATTGAGAACTTAATCAAAAATGCAAATCAGCCGTAAACTTTGATAACATCTAACAACCTCAGTTGTCATTTAACCAAATTTTCTAATTAAACGTAAAGAAAATTTACATTTACATAATAACTGTTTCTATAAAATTAACATTGAATATGAACATTGATAATGTATTTAATTACCATATGTATATATAATTAGGCGTCCGTATAAGATGTACATATTGTTTTGACCTCCTCAACATTTATATGTGTACGTCTTATAAATTTAAATTTATTTCTTTAAAGTAATTATGCTTTACATACATTATATAGAAGCCTGCTTCCTTGGTCGTGTTGGTTGCAAACGCGACTGCCGATCGAGAGGTCCTGGGTTCAAATCTTAGGTCGGGTACTGTTGGATTTTTCCAAAAATTAGAATTTCTACTAGTGGCTCGGAGTCTGGACTTGTGCCCAGTGTATGGCAATAGACTATTCCATAATGGGACGTAAACGTAACTGCTGAAATGTGGGAGTGTTCTACACTCTTCTGCCTACTTTCTCGGTGATTACAGGCGTGATGTTACGTTACATTACATAGATATACTCGGCTATATTTCTGGATTCTATCCTGGCTATATTCTGGATGGTATCATGCAGAGAACAAACGTCAACACGCGGCGCGGTATAGAGTGGGGGTTGACCGAAATCTTGGACGACCTAGACTACGCTGACGACCTGTGCCTGCTTAGCCATGAACACGTCGACATGCAAGCCAAACTGGACGACCTACAACGTGAAGCGATTCTCGAAGGTCTCAAAGTCAACGCACGGAAGACCCAAGAAATGCGCACTGAGGGAAGGAACTCGACACCACTGTTATTAGGCTTGGAACTTATAGAGCGAGTACAGAAGTTCACCTACCTTGGCAGCATCGTGTCGGAGACTGGGGGAACGGAAGAGGACAGCACTTCCAGGGTAGCCAAAGCTCGGGCGACCTTCGCACAACTGCGGCCCGTGTGGCAGTCCAATAAACTGACACGGCGAGTGAAATTAAAAATAGTTCGCTCTAACGTAAAGACTGTTCTGCTGTACGGGTGCGAGACGTGGAGGGTTACAAAGAACATCACGCATCGGGTCCAGGTCTTCGTCAACCGATGCCTTAAGCAGATCCTCGGTATTTACTGGCCCGAAAAGATCTCAAATAAAGAGCTATGGGATATCTGCTCCGAGACGCCGATCGGTCTCCAAATTAAACGCCGCAAATGGACTTGGATTGGCCACACCCTAAGAAGAGCCCCCGACCACATTCCAAGGCAAGCCTTAGAATGGACACCGCAAGGGAAAAGGAAACGTGGCCGTCCAAAACACACCTGGAGACGTTCAGTGGTTGCGGAACTGAAGGCAATCGGGCTGACGTGGTCCGAGGCGAAACGAATTGCCCAAAACAGAACGCGATGGCGAAGCACTGTGGAAGCCCTCTGCCCCACCTAAGGGCCACAGGACATTAACTACTAAAATTCCACACTACGGACACCGAGTTCTCCAACTGTTATCTAAAGGTATCGAGACAGTCCGTTGCCTCTTCACTTACATCACTTCAATCCAGCGCATCTGAGGGCTGGGAAGAAATCAAAGGCCGTCTTCGGCCAAATCGTTTCTGACCCGGATTTGGCGCCGGTTACGTCATCACCGGCGTCGCGGCTGGACAGGCAAGACGAGACTTGGAGCAAAGTTGCTAGCCAAAAAGCGAGGCCCGAGCTGCAGCTAGCTCAGGTGCAAACCGGCGGCCAGAGGCTGCAAGTTGAGGATCCCAATGACTCCTAGGTACTCCGAAAAAGGCTGTTCCGGAGAGAACTAGCAGCCGAAACATAGTAATGGAATGCCAAAAGGAACAGACTTCCGGAAATGCCTAAAACCGCGGTGGTCTTAAGCACTATGCCGGAAGAAGGCGCAGTGATCTACGCTGAAGCAGTAAAAACTGTCAAAGAGCGCGTCAAACTGTCTCGCTTAGGCATCGCCAAATTACAAGAGGCGTTGCCTGAAATGGCACTGAAGGTGGTACGGCCTACGAAGCAGAGAAAGGTGTGGGTGATAAACCTCGACGACTCAGTCACCCAAGCCAACGTCGCTAAGGCTAATGCCGACGACGTCAAAGTGAGAGATATCCGCAGATAGTGCGAGTCTCTGGATATTCCTAGATGCGCTGCCCGCTCAGCGTTGTTAGAAAATTGACCGACGATAAAAGGATCCGTGTCGGCTGAGTGTCCACCAAAGTGGAAGTACTGATTGTAAGGCCACTTCAGTACTTCCGGTGTCTGGAAATAGAACACGCCAGACACTAGCGCCCAAACGCGACTGATAAGAGCGCTCTGTACTGTTTGTGACGAGCCTAATCTGTCTAGCAATGCATAGCATCGGACGTCCCTCTGATGACAGCCTTGGGGGCACGACGTGTAAGCTTAAAAAAAAGCAAAAGAGGCAAGCACGGAGTTCCAGAGCGGCCACGACTGCTACCGCTCTTTGGATAGATAAGCCTGCGCCATCTAGCGTCCTTCGTTCGATCTTTTGATTGAGGAAGTGACTCCAGGACTCCATTACTGAAAATCCTCCAGGGGAAACTGAACTTCTGCCGCGGGGCACATGACTTATTTCTACAGAGTTCGATAGACTTTTACCACCTCCCCAGTATATCCTCCGTGCTCGAAATAGCACGCATAGGAAAGCGTCGTTGCAGTCGAAAGGAATCCCCAAGCAGTGTTGGGTTGCTACATCTGCCCTAACTGCAAGCGTCTGAACAAGTACGGGACGTTTCTGGATCGGGTGGGGAGCTGTATTCGTACTTTTTACCCCGTCCCGAGCGATTTTAAGTCCGAGTCCAGGTTCTCGGGAGCAGCGATGACAATGCCAGGATACAAATGGTACTCGAGTGGACAGCGAGTCTGGCTACTCTTGAACTGGAGCTCAGTACGTCCGTACGTTGGCAGAAAAGTCGATCGTGTATCTCTCATGAGGTACTTCCTCTGTCGAGCGCCTGCTAATAGGGTGGCGAGTGGCGGAGGAAATGGTTACACTGTCTTATCACCGCCACATTAGAATTAATGTTGCCCTTTCTCCCCATTTCTGCCCGTGTCGGCTGGCAACTGGGGCAACGGCCTGGACCCGTCCAAATGCCTATACGGCTTCAGAGGGCAACGCTCGACGGTGGATACTATTTTCTAAGTTCGTACGATTACAGAGAAAGGTGTTTTTGGGGGTAGAGTAGTCTTGGCAATCTGTCTTGACATTCCCAACGCATTGAACTCTCTGCCCTGGAAAGCGATTAGTGCGGCACTGGTATTTCACGAGGTGTCGGAATACCTGCGAAGCTTATTGGTAGCTTATCTGTCGGACAGGAGCATCAACTAACCGAACCGTAACGGGCGTGTCGTAGAAAGGAAGGTCGTTTGCGGAGTTCTAGGGGGGTCGGTCCTGGAGCCACTCCTCTGGGACCGCGCATACGATGTCGTGTTGTAGACGGTGCTCCCTCCCGGAATGAGAAATGTCTGCTATGCGGACGACTCCCTGGTGCTAGCTGAGGGGAAGTCCTTCCCGGAAACGGTGAAGTTGCCCGACCTAGGGGTTGTAAACGTAGTAAAGAAGATCTGTGTGCCGAGTGCTCGAATAGCATCGAAGAAGACTGAAGCGCTATGGCTATACGGCCGCAAGCCCCATAAACCGCCGACTAATAATGGACGGCCGATGGAACTTTGATGAGCCGCCTTGTCCCCCGGATTCACAAGACAGCCTGTGCATTGCACAGATGGCTGCCAAATTTCGGGGGACAGAGGTCCACCACCTCTACGCAGGCGTCGTGAGATCGATCGCTCTGTACGGTGCACCCATATGATCGGACAGTGTCGGGCAGCCTGCGTCGCGCGGCGATACTAAATGCTGCGTAGTATATGATTGCGATCAGAGTCGCACGAGGATACCGGACCAATCGTAGAAAGCGGCTATAATCCTGGCGCACATTCTCAGTCTTTAGGCGCCCTTCAGGTTTCAATTGGTCGAGACAAAAAAATCTTTTAGAATAAGAAGCAATAGAAAAATTTAAGACAAAGAAACTACGACGACAAGCTTATAAAAATAATCTATGTACCTACTTAATAAGATATAGACACAAATGAACAGACATAGCCTGGAGACCGTTTTAAAGTATATGACGATAAATCTGTATTTAATTGAGTCATGAAAAGGGTAGGAATATATGAATAGTTTGACTCAGATGCCATATTGGGATCACAGCGAATTGTGAATTGCAGTGTCGTTGGTTTCTCTACTACTGATAGGTACTGTACCATTATTTAAGCCTACTAATAGTCGAATTTCGATCTAACTATGCAGAAATATATAAATACGAAATGTAGAACGTCCATAATGGTATAATACTAAGATATGCAGTCTGACAACTTCCATACCTACTTCACTCAATAAATTAATTTTGCATATCACGAATAACAGACTGCAAGAGACGCAGTTGTTCATTGATCGAAAAGGTTTATTCTGCAAGTATGTAGATGACCTGTGGATATACATACAGTTTTCGGAAACAAACATACATGTGTACGTTTTATATTCGTCATGATCTACCCTAATTTAGTTTTGGAAACTTATATTGACACAAATTATACAAAGGACACTAAGGAGCTTTAACATTATTATTGTATCATCATGCCAACTCTCTCACGGGTTGTGCACAGAGCACCAAGTGTCAAATATCCTATGGACCTGAGATGTTTCTTCTACAATCATACATATCACATAATAAAAATAAATGAACCATTACAAAGATTTGTCTGTTTCTGAGAGTGACAGGCATTCTCTACTGTGTTTTCAGTAGGTTTTGGTAAAACACATGACAAGGTGGCAGACATGTTAGAAAACAACTTTTGAGCCAAAAAATCATAATACATTAATCACATTTATTAAACACTTATGGACAAAACTATAAATTTTACATATTACGGTTATAGTATACATTTGTTTAAAAATTTATGTGATAATTGTGGTAAATAATGTAAACATAGTAAACAAATGGCAAAACATAATTTAGTTAAACTTCAATGGATGAAGATTTTGTTTTCCCTTTGGTCCATGAGTAACACTGCCTTCGGAATTTTTAGGCCCAGATGTTTTTGGTCTGGGATGAGCAGGATTATACCTTCTTGGCCCCTTAGGAGCTGGACCTTGGTGTCCTTGGCCTTCAGGTTGGTTTGCATTACTTCCATCACCTGTTTCAATATTCTGCTTAGGATTTGGAAAGTTCCTTTTGATTGATACTCTTAATAATAACTTCCTATCTTGTATGAAGTGATTGAGCATACTTAATGGTATGATACAACATTTACCTAGTTGAAACACCTGTTGTGCTTTAATAATATGATTGAAGCAATATTCGAAAAACATTACTTTTCGCTGACTATCCTGTTTGCTAATAATATGAATCTCATAAACATGTTGTTTAGCAACTTTCTTTAGGCCAATATGTTGCACAACCCAATAAGCTACTTTTTGCATAATGTCAACTGTCATAGTAATAATGAACAGCATTTTGCCTTGCGCTAACAAAAAGACGTGACGATCATCTTCAGCTATGGATATGTTATCCAGTTCTACATCAGAACCAGTGCTTATATTACAACTATCAGGGTGGCGATCCTTGAAATGTTGCAACATGTTCCCAATTTTTCCTAGAAAGAAATATTAAATGTTGAATGGCAGAAGATAACTAGTAATTTGTTGTAGTAAACATACCAGTAATTAATACAGATATTTTTATCACACTAACATTATCTAAGGTAATCATTACACTGGTAATTCCCCGAAGGAGTAATAAGAAGAGTATAGTACACTCCCATGTTTCACCAGTTATGTTTATGTCCCACCATGGAATAAAGGGGAGAGCTTTACACTG
>DWEH01000614.1:0-11118 GCA_018245815.1 Apyrrothrix aesculapus | reverse complement strand
GGTACTATTGGATTTTTCTAACTTACATTTTCTAGTAGACATTTCTAGTAGTGGCTCGGAGTTTGGATTTCTGCCCGGTATATGGCGATAGATTCACCATCTATTCCATAATGGGACGTAAACGTCACTAGTGAAACGTGGGAGTGTTCTACACTCACCTGCCTACGTCTTTGGCGATTACTTAATAAATTAATCAAGCAGAGAATTGAACTGAGCACAAGAGACGGACAACGTGACCAATCTGCCGAAAGGTTTGTCAGCAAGTCTCTAAAACTACCTACGCTGCCAGGTTCGTCAACAACGCTTTGCTCTATCGGACAAGCATGCCGGCTATCTGATTAAGTGATTACTGCAGACTATGGCTAGCCGCATTGAAGCTCAAAGGAACTTTATCTCCAAGATTACTTATAAAAGTTCTGCGATCTCTCACGAACAATGTTGTATGCCTCGTGCCAGCTATATCTTCTTGCCTAATTTACAAATGGGAGTAGATCGTATGGAACTATTACAGTAACAGCAAAAAATAGGAATACAATCTATTTGTACTTCTGGGCTTAAGCTTTACTTGTATATGAATCGATGTATGTACTTTGGATATCCGAAACTAGCATAAATAATTTTTTTTCAATTGCTCAATTAGAACTAGATTCATTTTAAGTTTATTTACAGGAGGAAATCGAGGATCGTCCGCGAGCGGCGACCTTCCTCAGTTCTCTGGCGGACTACTCCAACACCATCCCGACCGCATCCACCGCAGACCCGGACACGCCCAAACCTGCACCCCCGGCCCGCATGGGCACTCTCATCGGCGTCTACCTGCCCTGCATCCAGAACATTTTTGGTGTCATCCTCTTCATCCGTCTCACGTGGGTGGTCGGCACGGCGGGTGCTATACAAGGATTTCTCATCGTGCTTACGTGTTGTTGTACCGTAAGTAAAGTAAACCATATTACTTTATTATCTGCATAAAGAATGTAATGATAAATAAACATGTGTAATCTTGACGGTGTAAACGTATGTACGTGTGCACACACGAAACCGACAATGACTTCAATGTACTCGTACCTACTTAATTAAGCATAAGTTTGACGTGGAGAACTCGTAAATAGTGTATTTCAATCCAAGAATCTAGACGTGCACTGGTGTCCAATTTCTAAATTCTTGGAACTGCATGTCCTTTTACGTTCTTTTCTGAGGAAAATATCACGAACCATTTCCCCTTCCCCATTGTGTGATTCACTTCATTCCTCCAGGTCCAAACCTCAGCGGATGCTAATATTTTTCAGGGTGGTGTACCTCAAAACGATGTGCTACCTGGACACATCACAATAAAACTTCAATGTTTTAATATAAACTATTGTATCCGCAGACAATGCTAACGGCTATATCGATGTCTGCGATCGCGACTAACGGTGTGGTGCCGGCCGGCGGGTCGTACTTCATGATCGGCCGCTCGCTCGGACCCGAGTGCGGCGGCGCGGTCGGCATGCTGTTCTACACGGGCACCACCCTCGCCGCTGCCATGTACATCGTTGGCGCCGTCGAAATCGTCTTGGTAATTGCTTTGATAGATCTTCTATTACAGACGGTTTTGATAACGTCATTATTCCAACAGACGCCTACACCACGTTTTATTTTATTACAATAACGTAAAACGTAAACCTAACATCACGCCTGTAATCCCCTGAGAGGTAGGCAGAGGAGGGTAGTCCCACGTTTCATCAGTTACGTTTACGTTCCAATATGGAATAGGTGGTGAGTCTATTGTTATACAACGGGCACACATCCAGACTGCAAGCTACTACTAGAAATTCTAACATTAGAAAAATCCAATAGTACCCGACCCGGGATTTGAACCCAGGACCTCCCGATCGGTAATCGCGCTTGCAACCAACACGACCAACGAGGCATTCAATTTTATTACAATAGAACAGAGAAATATCATATTTACATTATTGCTCACTTACTTAAAGAAAAAAGAGTGTATCAATAAATTTTGTAAAATTAAACGTAATGTTATGTAGCGTACACATTTATATACCCGCAATAGATTAGAATTCTTGCTAACTTTAAAACGATATTTCTACTATTTCTATATGAAGTATTCAAAATTCTTTCCCCAAGCAAAAGCAATTCTGCCATAAAATGATAAAAGCCCAAAATTCGTCGTCATCATATTCTCATAACAAAAGTTAAGAAACCAGTGAGAGCTTTTATACCCACATAAAAAAAATATTTGACGTAAATGGACCGCTTTCATCAAGAAACCGAAATTGATTAGGGACATTTACTACAGCCCTACTCTAAGGATATTATATCCCTATTAAGTAGCTTTTCCCTCCGACTTCTACAAATACATATACGTAGAAATGCTGCCTCGTTATTTCTTCGTCATAAGACCAGATTTTGTTTCACAAACTCGGTTTTTACCTGTAGTAGAATTCGTTCTGGTACGAAAAGACTTTGTAAGTTATTGATGTTTTTTGTTTTATTCTAATTAACCAAGTTTAGAGCATGCTAATAATGGACAATTTTTCAGACATACATGGCTCCCTGGATGTCAATTTTCGGTGATTTCACTAAGGATCCTGAAGCGATGTATAACAACTTCCGCGTGTATGGCACTGGATTACTTCTCATTATGGGCATGGTTGTGTTCGTTGGTGTCAAATTCGTAAACAAGTTTGCGACTATCGCCTTGGCGTGCGTCATTCTCTCCATCAGCGCGGTCTACGCTGGCATATTCGTCAACTTCAACGGGAACGACAAACTTCAGTAAGAAATAGTCTATTTTAAAATCACCTCGTAATGTAACAGTTACCCGAAACAGGACTTCGCTTAACGTAAAAAATACTTAATAAAACATTGTGAAACCTGCACACCTTAGAGTTCAAAAAAAAATGTTTTGCAAGATGTGTGAAATCTGCCAACCCGCACTTGGCCAGCGTGGTAGACTATGTCCTTAACAATCTCATCCTGAGAGGTGACCCGTGTCCAGCAGTGGAACGATAGAAAGGGTCGGGAGAACAAAAAAAATAAATACTTCCGGTAAAATGGAACAAACCGGATCTTCATAAAACACTAAATGCAAACGCATTTAGTAGCCATTGTAATTCGGAGTTTAAGTAACCCACTTGAACATTCATATTTACCTAGAGAAATCCAAGAATACCCTTTTTTATTACTGACAATTCTGTTAACAAAATCTAACCTGCCTCAACCTGGCAAAGTGAACATCCAAACCCATATAATACCATATGTCAACTCCTAAAATAACAACCTTTTCAGTTTGCCGTACACGTGTATACATCGACATTGATTTGCAATTTTTGATTTATTGCAGCATGTGCGTGTTGGGAAAACGTTTATTAAAGGACATAAATATCAACAATTGCTCAAAGGAGCACGGGGGGGAATTATATCGTGTATTTTGTCCTAACAATACTTGTGATCCATACTACACTGCGCATAATGTGTCCATCGTTCAAGGAATTAAGGTCAGTTGATAATAGTAAAATATCATTATTGTTGATATTATTAAACTTATTTTCTATAACGCGTCATATCAATATATTTTTGTTCTTATTGCAGGGATTGGCTAGTGGAGTTTTCTTTGACAACCTGCAAGATTCGTTTTTACAACTTGGTCAATATATTTCATATGGCAAAGAACCCGATGACATTGAACAAATGGAAAGACCTACCTACAATCAGATATATGCGGATCTTTCAACTACATTTACAATTCTGATTGGAATATTCTTTCCTTCAGTGACAGGTTAAATAATAAATTGTTATGTTTATTTTTATGTTTTTTTTTATTAGAATACTGATATTATATACCTATTTTGCTATTTTTATAGGTATCATGGCTGGTTCTAATCGCTCCGGGGATTTGGCTGACGCCCAAAAGAGTATACCCATTGGAACTATCGGAGCTATCCTAACAACTTCGACCGTTTATCTTTCCTGTGTACTTCTCTTTGCGGGAACTGTCGACAATTTACTACTTCGGGATAAGTAAGCAAAAATTACGTTTTATTTTTTTTTCGAATACGTATCTTTGTGTTTGTAGCCTTGTACATATCCAGAATTCTCTGCCACATCCTGGCGACCCGAGATACCCTTTCCTTTGCCTTCTTTGTCGAAACGCTTTTTGTGCGTACCCGTGTATTTAGATACATCGGTCATTCTTTCAAGAAATTTAGAGCTCTCCGGTTTCGTTGCTTGTGAAACGCCAGGAACCTTAGACGTGGATAGTTTATCTTTGACTTCATCACAGTCCAATTTATTTTCTTTAGCTAATGTTTCAATGAATTGAAGAAATGTTTTAAAATCAATAGTTTTAGATTTAAACCTTTGAAATAAAATTGCAGTATCCGTCGTAGAAAGTTTCTTTCCGTCAAGTATTTTAGCCTCTTTCAACCACTTATCAATGTTCGTTAAAGTTATTTGCTTGCCGTCGGTGCTAGAATTTCCAAATTTTGAATACTCTCTAAATGTCTCTTGTAATATTACTTCCTTGTTTAACTTGTCCGCCATTATAAATATTTATAATAAATTGTATTAACAATTTTTTCATTATAAACGTTTAACTGTAAAATTTCCATAGCCAACTGGATCTTCATTATATTTTAATGTATTTTCAGATTTGGACAGTCCATTGGCGGTAAACTTGTGGTTGCAAATATGGCTTGGCCAAACCAGTGGGTTATTCTTGTTGGATCATTTTTATCAACTTTAGGAGCTGGACTACAATCACTAACTGGTGCCCCTCGCTTACTTCAAGCTATTGCTAAAGATGAAATTATACCGTTCCTTGCTCCTTTTGCTGTTTCTTCGAGTAGGGGAGAACCAACTAGGTAAATTGATCAGCAATTTATGTAATATATTTTGAAAAACCTATCAAATGCAAGCACTTATACATACGTTTTTAACACTCAGGGCTCTACTCCTCACAATGGTAATCTGCCAATGCGGAATCCTCTTGGGAAATGTTGACATTCTTGCCCCCCTTCTCTCCATGTTCTTCCTTATGTGCTACGGATTCGTCAATTTGGCTTGTGCTCTGCAAACTCTGTTGAAGACTCCCAACTGGCGTCCAAGATTCAAATATTACCACTGGTAAGAAAATATTATACAAAAAATAATACATATTATATTCACAAATTAAATCTAAATTTAACATCTGAATCACCCAAATATATCATTTGGTCTTATATATATTTTAGGTCCTTGTCGCTCGCTGGTCTAACACTATGTATCTCTATTATGTTCATGACTTCGTGGTTCTATGCACTGATCGCAATGGGTATGGCTGGACTTATCTACAAATACATTGAATACCGCGGGTAAGATCTATTGTCAAATTTGTAAAATTAAGTAAAAACAAATATAATTATGTATAACTAAACAAATCCGTTTTCAGCGCTGAGAAAGAATGGGGTGATGGTCTTCGTGGTCTAGCACTGTCAGCTGCACGCTATTCTTTGTTGCGTCTTGAAGAAGGACCACCACATACCAAGAATTGGCGACCTCAAGTACTGGTCCTTGCTAAGCTGAACGACGACCTCAATCCTAAATATCGGAAAATGCTTGCTTTTGCCAATCAGCTTAAAGCCGGTCAGTATATTTGTTTAAATAAATGTCAAAAAATTTTGAACCCACATGTTAAGTATTTTGCAAATACCACAAATCAATGTGTTAATATTATTCAAATTTGGTCACCTCTTGGCAATGGTCGCTAAGCTTTCGCAAACCTTTTTAATTAAAAGTATTAATTAGAAAGCTTAATATTCAAGGAAATGTCATTTAAAGAGATTTTAAAACAAGAGAGTTCATTACGCTATGGATTTCTTCTTCCAGGGAAGGGTTTAACTGTGTGTGTATCAGTTCTGGGAGGTGACTTTACCCGACGAGCATCAGAAGCTGTCACGGCTAGACAGAATCTTCGAAAATGTATGGATGAGGAGAAAGTTAAAGGATTCGTGGATGCTCTCGTATCGCATAGCATTGCCGATGGACTGGGCCACTTGTAAGATTAAAATATATTTTAGTAATATAATCCTTTATCATTACGGTTAATGTTTTTGGTACGTTTTAAGAACGTATGTACTATTAACTAATCATCTATTTTTAGTGTACAAACTACGGGACTCGGAGGTTTGAAGCCAAATACCGTAATCGTTGGGTGGCCGTATGGATGGCGTCAGTCAGAGGACGATCGTACTTGGCACGTTTTCCTGCACACTGTACGTGCAGTGACAGCCGCAAGGATGGCTATGCTAGTTCCCAAGGGTATCAACTTCTTCCCTGATTCCACAGAAAAGGTAAGCATTAACAATAACTACATGATCACAATCTTGAGAAAGACAAGAAATTTCACAGCAATAACATAATCATTCAAATCACCAAAGGTATCCGGTAACATCGACATTTGGTGGATCGTACATGATGGAGGTATGCTGATGCTGCTACCATTTTTGCTAAAGCAACATCGCACTTGGAAAAACTGCAAGATGCGCATCTTTACTGTCGCTCAAATGGAAGATAACTCTATACAGATGAAGAAGGATCTAAAAATGTTCCTATACCAATTGCGTCTTGAAGCTGAAGTTGAAGTCGTCGAAATGGTATGTATTATAGTTTCTTTAAATTAATTGCTGGAGTGTCCAGTGTAGTACAAGCAATAACATTTAATTATATATATTTTTCAGACTGACAGTGATATATCTGCCTACACCTATGAACGTACTCTGATGATGGAACAACGCAACCAAATGCTACGTGAACTGAGACTTAACAAAAAAGAGACTCTTGGAATGGTATGTTAAATGAAACTTTCATTATAAATATGTAAAAATATTTTTAAAAAATGTCGTCCAATAAAACCAAACGAAACAGCTCAAATCGAAATGTGTTAAAAGCATTGTCAATAGCGAAATCACTTAAAACACAACAATTGCATTTGCTGTACAATATAACTGTGGCTTCTCATTGGAATATTTATCTTTGAATTAACAACTAATCATTCCATTTGTCTGTCGCTGCCAACACAGATGCAAAATTTGGTGGACTATCGTGAACAAAACGCTGAGGAGAAATTGCCTTTGGTAAAATGGATACATTTACCCTCGATAAAGTCCACTTTCTATATGCATTATAGCTGAAATTATGTTGTAATTTACTTTTTTCTAGTTTTTGCCTTTGGATACCATGCTCTTTTTTTTTTCGATTCCAGTCAGTGTGTTAATGGCATTTCTTCTTAGGACGCTTTAGTTTTTTAAACTGTTTTATTGAATATTTTATTTTGTCGGTATAGACGTCTACTGTGTTTCTATAAATATCGAGCTCCCTTGGCACTCTTCACTGTCATTTCATTTTCACATTTAGTTTATAAATAGCTACTATTATCTATATAACACGATTGGCTTTTGATGTTAAGAGCGTTCCTATTGATTTTTTATCATTTCTGGTATGTCCAGTCCTGGTCCTTTTCTTCCCATCCGCACTTCGTTGTTGTTCTTTAGAATTTTGATGTTTTAGATGTCTTATGTGTATCACTTCTAACATCTTGCTATAAACAGAATATTTTTGATATAAAGATTTCCTTTTCATTCAATGCTTCTAAGTTTATGGAGAGATGTTATGCACTTAAATTTATTCTCATATTTAAAATAAATTTCGAACACTATTTGATAATGTTCATATTACACTTTCGTATGCATACCTTTTTGAAAATTTATCAGCACACCTATAAATAATACCACAAATCGTGGAAATTATCTTTACCAAGCAATTAAAAATGCAATTTTATCTTTTCTAATTAGTATTTTTATGGCACAAAAAGCTTTTAAAGTCACTATTTGAAATGTTTTCCTACTAATTAAACAAGCAATAAACGTGATTTACTGAAAAAATATGTACAACACGTACATGAGACAATTAAGTTCTCTAACTTCTGACAGAAGAAGCTTTCAAAGGCACTTTGTGAAATGTTAATACTCTGTAGTTCTGCTTTTTTCAGAGCAACTAATCTGTACTACATACATCTTACATGATTAAGTTATATGCACTATACTATCAGTTAATGGTCAATGATTTTTCAGGTATACTTAATAACAATCAAAAATTCATTAATTTACAATAAACCCCCATTTGCCCTGGTATGTTCAAAGGTTCCCTCTCCAAATGTTACAATATTACGTTGTATGTATAGGTTCAAGCCATAGTGGACCACCATCACGCAGATGTGAAGACCGCTAGCAAGGTCCGCTTCGCCGAGCCCGGCGCGGAGGCTCTGCCTGACGATGCACCTTCCCCGCCGCTGTCAGACAGCGAGGACAAGGAAAAAGATGAAAAGGTGACTATCTGTCTAGGATATTGTATTTTACTCACAAAATAAATAATAAATGTGTTTTTGTTGTGAAATTCAAATGCCTTTTAACGCCATTCCAAATTATGGATAAACGCTGTAATTCGGTCACGTTTATAATGCAATGTCTTAAAATATTAGAGTATTAAAAAAAAACTTTAATTTTGAAGAAAAACGCAAGTTATTAGATAATTCGTAATATCGCAAGACTCGTTTATATTTGGAGTGGCGTTATTATTCAGTAATGAAAATACATTTCCTTATATCTAAATATACAATATTTTATAGTTAATGTTAATAAATATGCTCGTTGATTTGAGCAGCGATGTATGTTATAGAAATAGTTTAATATAGAAAACATTGTTGCTTAGAAGTCCTAGTTTTTACGACAATTTTCAGAGTATTCATTTGATATTAACTTTGAAATCAAATATATTTTTGTACAAGGTTACATTTTCATACTATATGTTGAATCTTGATAGTTTATTTTTATTAAGTGCAAAAATCTTCCTTATTAGGTTTTGGTTATTTACGATAATCTTTCCCATAACAATCATTATATGTCTTATGCTAATAGGTAAACATGTTACTAACAATTTGAACGTAAACCTGCTTTTACACTAGCCATAAAATTTACGTATGGTCTACACAGACCCAAATGAATATTGCTCGTTATTTTATAGTAAAAAATTGCCTTATTCAATAATTAACTATGGTTATCATGGGAAACGGGAGATTGTTGCACAAGCAAACTTTAAAACGACCATATTCCCATGTACCGCATTTATTATTCAAAATGTTAACTGAAATTCCTAAAATATTGCGATTCTATAAGGCCCAATCCACTAGTCAAAATTCACCACAATTCAAAATTTGAATCATACAATCATTTCAATTTAAATAACAATGTGAATCTGGTCGATTATATTAAATATGCTTTTCTATGCACAGCCATAGTCATTTTATTATTATTTATCTATATTGTTTAATTTATTCATCGTTATAAGTAACCGTAACGAGTCCTAGCGAATTTACACACGGTGGTCATATGTTTAGCAATGAGTTTTCACGTTGATTTGTTTGATTTATTTCGTTCATTTCACATTAGATAAGAGATTGGATGTTTGAGTGTCGTAGTCAGTTACTGTTACAGTTTAAAATGATATATGACATCCCGTGTTTCATTCGCCTTGAATCCGTCATGTGCAACGTTCGGTTCGCGGTACGAAATTTAAATTTGGAACGGAACAACAAATTGGAACAATAGGACGAATTTCGGAGTAGCTTGTTGCACATAATCGATTCAATGTGGGACTCGCCCGAAACCTCGCAGTGTGAAGCGGCTCCCTCGCCCCCGCTAGACGCCGACAAACTGAGGGAGGGCAACGCCAACGGCGACGCGCTCAACGCCAAGCCCAACATGCCAAACATCACGCCGTAAGTCTCAATTTTATATATACTTAAATACATTTGCAACCTTCCAATCACAAATAACAACTGTATAATCAAATAGACCATGACTGATTCATAATCCGATTAATTTGTTAGATAAATCTTTTAAATTGGTTTTAGTTTTAATTTTTAATTGGAACAAAGTCTCAAAACTATCAAATTATCTATGGGTGGTTAGCGGGTTTCGGTTCAGTTAATTATAATAGTACTGACATACATCTGGTTGTTATTGTAAATTGTCAAATTGCGACAATCTTGGTTGTAGTTAACGTAACGGTGCTCAAGCGCTGTGTCATGGTAGCCCACATTTTTTTTATTTTTTGTTTTGTGTGATTATCTCCGCACAAAAGTCACTCTCCTAAAGTAGGCTTAGTAATATTTATGCAAGTAAGTTAATGCCTATTCAACTACATCACTTTGTGTATTGGTTGTATAATGCAACTAAAATTTGCTTGGTGCTTGTAAAACAATTTGCTTTTCATAGTTATAAAATATTTCATTGATGGCAATTGTGTTAAGTGTAAAACTCTTTAATTCTTAAAAATAGATATTTAGATTATTAATATTGCAACAGCATGAACGTTTGCAAAAAATAATTTGAACTCGAAAAATGGACTATTTCTTAAATTAAAAAGTATGAAAAATATAACATGTTGTATTTGAAAGTCTTCCAATTCTGGCAACAATAGTGGCGGTAGGTACCTATGTTGCAGCTTGCCGTTATCATTGCTTGCAAAAGAATACCGGTCCGATAGTTCCGAGTGTTTCCCTGTAATATTGTATAATGTCCTTAGAAGATGAGTATAATAATAATAATCACATTCATAAATATTAAATAATAATTATAAAATTTTTGAGATTTTCCTCAACACTACTCTTGCCAAACATATTTCAATTTATTATAACTCTCTTACCGGCATAAGTCTACGACATAGTCTCTGAAATCTATGAAATATTCCAATAGTTTACTTATCACCATACGACAAGGCAGCATTACCCGACAGAGATTTTGGTTTATCGACTATTCCTCTTCGTGTATAAAACAATTTTTCAAACTACTGTGTTGCCAGTAAAATGATTTAACACTAGCTTTTTTTAGTTAGTAATTTATACTCATCGTTTATACATAATTTTACATAAATATTTTTTACTATCATTATCAATGTTATTTATTATCATTATTATTATATCGTCACATCAGGTCCCTTGAGGGGTAAGCACAGAGCACATAGTGCCAAATATCTGTCTCTTTACAGTTCTGACGTGCTTCTTTTGCAAAATATATATAATAG
>DWEH01000613.1:0-11121 GCA_018245815.1 Apyrrothrix aesculapus | reverse complement strand
ATATTTATTAAATACCTTTCAATTATATGTAGCTATTTAGAATGTATTAAAACGACAGATTTATATGCACAGAATAATAAATACTAATACTTACAAATACAATAACTTGAGACAGGGCTTACTTGCGGAAGTGGACCCAAAATACTAGCATTAAGTCGTTATTTGCGAAAGCTTATCTTCTGTGCTATAAACTCTAGATTATGATTTAACTCGTAGTTCAGCTGCGACGCTAATTCTTGGCAAAAGGTCGGGCTAACAGTCCGAACGGACCAATTGCAGGAAAATTCAACAGCAAATTACACAAATATGTAGTCTTCACCGAAAACAGCATAACTGTGCTGTTGGGCGCTTGGGTAGAATGCTGGGCTTTTATTACAGTACCTGCAACCACCGAGAGCGCTGCAGCTGGGATCTAAGACATGGTATCCTCTAAGCGATTGTTGCACGCTACACCAGTGACTTGCCAATTTTTTTATAAACATTCATAGTGTTGGGTCTCTTAACATTCATTCTTCGAGATATTAATATTTAATCGGTTTTTTTATTATTTAAATTAATTACAATTCACTTTAGATGTCACGGTGCATTTAATTTATTTAAATACGGGATCGGGTAGAAATATAAAGGTGCATCTTATAAAAACTTAAAATTGTTAAGCTCGTATTAGAAAAATAAAAATTTGCTTTGTGAATGAACCTTGTAAACCCATCCTTTATCATACGCTCGCTCGCCCGCTCTCGTTCTCGGCTTCACAGTACCATACAATTACAGGTCACATTTTTTTTTGTTTTGTTTAAAACGTCAATTTCCAACTGTGTGTGACACTACACATTATTGAATAATCTGTGCTGCAATTTCGAACGTACAATTTGAACGCTAACAATACTACCAACATTTAGTTTAGTTATAACAATACCAACAAAATACAGCGTATTAACGGACTGTCAATGATAATATGGCAGAAGAAAATTTTGTCACAGTACCATTTAGACTTAAATGAAGACGGTGAGACTAATATCGCTTAATCACAGAGAATTTAGTGCCACGAACTGGACAATCGCTACTCCGAGTGTACGACGACACGGTTCAGAGATTTTCCCACAGATTATGTACATTTGTAGGTATCTATGTAATCGTGCTGTATATTTTTTATCTGTCCCACTTTGCTTAAATAATATATAGTTGGCACTAGCAAGTAATACGTCTGATGTTAACATATTTTTGTACTTAAGAGAACAAGAAAAAGTTATCGCTTATTTTTAATAGTAAACATTATTTAAGTGAACTGTTTTAGATTATAAAACGTAACATCACGCCTGTAATCCCCGAAGAGGTATGCAGAGGAGTGCAGTACACGCCCATGTTTAATCATTTACGATGCCGTCCCATCATGGAATAGGTGGTGAGCCTATTGCCATACACCGGGCACTAATCCAGACTCCGAGCCACTACAAGAAATTTTAACTAGAAATTCTAGCTAGAAAAATCAAATAGTACCCGACCCGGGGGATTTGAACCCAGGATCTCTCGACGGCAGTCGCGCTCACAACCACTCGACCAACAAGGCAATTTTTAGGTTATATAAGTTGCTTACTTTTACTGTTTATTTCCCTTTGGGCTGATGTCCAAAATACTTAATAACAGGGCATTTTAGTGTCCATAATAAAACGAATGAAGCTTCACACTATATTACAGAAAAACATAACCTCACAAAAACAAAATAACGAATGTATTATATACATTTGTGTTAAATATTTCAAACCATTTTATTTCAATTTTTAAAAAGTGACATTATTTATTATGATGCTAAATAATATCTAACGTAAGCAATTTTTAATCTATTCTACCAAAGCCGTTTTAACAGCTTTTCTAATAACTTAACGTTAAAGTCCACTGCCTTGTGCAGCTGACCCGAAGGACACCGGATATCGCTTGCGGTCGAATTATTAGAATCGCGCCCGCATCATAAATATGGCTACGCATCCGGTTAATTGGGCGAACATATTACTTATAAAGGATTCAGTCTCATCGCATTTACATGACACCATTAAAGGAGTTATGTACATCATTATAAGTTAACATCATTATAAGTTGGTAAACTCAATTATTAATTGAATTTTTGTATACGCAAAACAACGAAATATTGCGAAATGTTTTGAAATTTTAACAATACAATATTCGAATTTTAACATTACTGAACTAAATGTTACCCAAATAACTTTATTTATTAAAATTATAATGTCTGTATAAATTAAATAGCTGAAAATGATACCTATTTACCAAGAGAGCTTTTAATTCAGTTAATTAAATAGATATTAGATAAACAAGGCACGAAATTGGACATCGCGTGATGATTTCGTATCTCTTTGTGCGATGGCAGAATCTAAATGGCGACTATAATAACGATTTATGACTATTTTTATGCTAATTGGGGAGTGTTTATAGGGGTGACTACTACTATTTTAAAATTTTACATATTAATGAAATACATAATTCGGAAAAACAACAATAAGGTATGCTGGACTTTGAACAAAATAATCAATAATTTCTTTTACACACGCCCGGCGTATTCAATAAATTCACCACCTATTCTATAATGGGATGTGAACGTAACTGTAGAAACGTGGAAGTGTACTACACTCCTCTGCCTACCTTATTGAGGATTACAGGCGTGATTTGTCGTTTCTTTTGCACATTATTGTTTAATACATTATTTGTACTGGTTGCTATTATTTTTTTTGAATAGTTAATGCGATATGTTAGATGTTACATGAAAATCTGAATCTGATTATGAACCAGAATAATTTTGTCAATTAAAAAAACCTTTCCTACACTCGCTTCGTGATATTATAAGAAAAGGGTTTTCGTAATAAATTCGTCCAATTATAATAAAAATAATAATACGTATAATAACATTAATTTATATTATGTCTATCAATCATTTTATACAATTATGTAACGAGCCTTAATCGATTGGAACTATTTAAATCTTCAAATCTCTATTTAATCTGTAACCGATAATTATTTTGAACGCAGCCAATATGGCGGCACACAAAAGGATTAGATTCTTTTGTAATTTCGTTATAATTATTTCCAGTATATTTTAAATGATTGTTAGGATTCGAGACGTTTGTGTGAAATGATACGTTGAATGATGAAGATACAATTTATTGGTCGATAATTATAGTTCATCTTTATGAAGGATTGTAGATGGATTGACCCTTATACAGTAAACTTGTATGGCTTTATTATATATCGTCCGTAATTATGTAATAAATGACAATTTTATACATATACTACAATTGTAGTTATGTATTTCCTTGGAAAAAATTACTCGGAAATTAATTCTATAAAACATTGATAGCCAATTGGCGGCCATGTTTACATTGCAGCGCGATATTATTACGTCAATTTCGTAGATCTTTATAGCGTATTTATGGTGTTTTTACTCATATTTATAACTTCCTATTCGTCAGCGTTTGGTCATTTTTTATACATTCATCCATGCAGGTAGTGTTAAGATGAAACCATAACGAAAATGTTCCTTTTATCTCGTCGAGCGGAGAATCATAAAAAATCTCATAAAAATTATCGCGCGAGCTATTAACCGTTGTATTATTGTTTATGTATTAACGACTCCATTGAGGATCTAGGGCGGACGGGAATAGTTCTGAGCGCGCTGTAACCCAAAGGTTTCCAAAGGATGGACGTGTTCTATAAACAGTAGTGGACACGGAACAGATGCCCGGCTTTTGTTTGGCCCTTTTACAAATAAACCACAAGTACTGCCCTTTGAGTCTCTCAAATAACTCGATTTTTTACACGAACCCTTTGTAGGTACAATGGCGCGTCTTATTCTTGAGATGTGACAGCACAAGAGCGAGAACAACATTTATAGATTGTTCGGTGCACTTGCTTTTAATTGTGATACTTTTATGTGTATGCTTAAGTGATCAATTCAGTGATCAGCCGATATAGGTACTGAACATCAAACGCCCTCCCCTTGTTGTTTCTGAATGAAACAAGATTCGAAAATTAATTTTGTGTGTGAAAATAATCATTACACTTCGCCTACACAAAAATTGTCATAGTAAAATAATATACATACTTCAAAGGTTTTCCAAGTTGAATTCAAACAGAAGTATGATTTCAATACTTCTGTTGTTTTTTTATAATTTGAACTATTTTTATACAAAAATCCGGGACAGGAATTGTAATACCATCCTATTAGTGTACCTCTATTTAGTGTTGCTATCTTATTCAATTATCTTAAAAACGATGATAATAATATTCGGACACTATGTATATCGATAGTGATGACAAAGCATTTCCTCGCAGCTTGGTTTCCGTGTAAAATTAAAATCAATTTCTCCAACGCTTAACACGCTCACCGACAGCAAGGCTAGTAAAATCAACAATAGTCGTGAGTTAAGAAAATCAATCTTTTCAAATTTAATTTCCTATTACTCTGAATCTTTTGAACCCTGTGCGCTTGCATCAGCTGATCGATAGTGAAATTACAAAGTGCCAGCTGTCATACATCTCCAGTCAGGTAAGATTTTTTCTTAAAATTTTTTTTCGTTACAACCTCCGTCAGCTGTTGCCTTTAGTGCGTGCGCGTGCATTAAATCTCCCAAACTTTCCGTTAATGGCATCAACATCTGCGCATTGCGCAGGTGCCGTTCGGACCTTACAAATTTCGTATATCGATACTCAATTATTTTTTTTTACACAAGCTGTAACTACCTACATTACACATCAGCAGCTTTTCATGTATACTCAGGAATAATATCTTCAATATTCCTTATATGCGTATTTCAAACAAAGTGAAAAATGTTAATAATTAACTATATATATACCATTAATTGTAAGAATTATAAAAAAGAGAACCACACCAGCAATAAAAAAATTAAAGGCCTTCAATTGCTGCTGATCGCCCATAAACATCTTCTTAAAATTCCCGAAATTACATCACGCAGGCAATAAATATCGTGTAGAGGCATTATCTTAACATCCTTTGCCTTCATTCATGTTGGAATGTCCGGAAACATTTTTTTATCTGTTGAAAATCTCTTTTTGCACGCATCCGTACCCAAGGCGGCTTAGCCACACATCGATATCTTAATACTGACAAATATTAACTCTTTGGTATCACGTATCATATCCGTTCCTGTTATCCGATACTCGATGGGTAAAAAGTACACTGGCAGTTTAGCACGTCGAACGTAGGCATTCATGGCGCGTTTAACAATAAAAAAGAAATGAAAGAATTTGGCACAGATTAAAAAACGCGCGAAACTTTTCGTGGAATCTTTGAATGTTAGCATATGATATTTTTGACGATATTCATTTTATAAAACAAATATTTGGGTTACACATGTACGTTTACGTTATAATCGACTTTTTGGAGTACCTTTTGCTACGGTATCGAACATTTAAGTCTACGAATATAAATAAGAAAATTATAAATAAAAAATAATTACAGACTTTGTATGTTCTCGCTACAAAATCCATTATTTACAAATTTCAATGGATTCACGATCGGGTTCCACAACAAGTAACAGCTGACGTGACAAGAAGCACCCCTCTTCCTTTTTTGTACATCCATACTTACATAATGGTTGAACGCACATTACGAGACCATGTTGTTCCTACTTACATTAAAAACGTTTTCGATATTTTCTGTTTCAAAGCTGAAAATGCACAGGAATGCTTAATTCTTATTTTTCTGTTTTAAAATTGGAAATAATTACCCATGCGTAATAAGAAATTTAATTGGTTGTTTTTTTTTATAAATACGATTACCTACATAAAACATGTAAAGTAAAATATCATTGTAATAAAAATGGAAAATATATGAATCGATACGCGTAATATATTAAGTAGGCATATACGTATTTATACTTTTCTGACAATAATATTATATTTCAACAATAAATGTTTAGATATTTATGTGTAACAATATACAAAATGCCTACGCCACCGTTTGATTTGCAGAAACTTCTGGAAGCAAGGCCATAACTCATTGCAGTGTAGGAAATGTAAAATTTAATAGCAACGTTTTTTTATTACGAACATAAAATTGATGTGTGGCTAACCCAGTTCTATCAAATCTAAACGCGGATCTGCCACAATACGTTGCATTTCAACACTTACCTAGTTTCACTTATCGCTAAGATAAGATCAGTTAAAACGTAAATATTGTGCCTAAAAATCTCAATAGATTTGCTTATATTGATAACTGAATATTCAATAAGTATTAGGGCAATGACTGTACACGTGAACTGGCATCAAGTGGGCCATCTTTTCACAAACAGGACCGCGCCTTACATCGGCCCGAATTATTCCGTTTTGAAATGTACATTTTTTTCCAACGCTCATGTGTGCACGGTTCGCTTCCCACAAGTAGCTTGCACATGGCATCGAGGAATTTGACACGCAGATGTTCGTTCCGCCACAGACACAATAAAATACCTAATAAATATGGCCGTATGGCCGCCCAGTGCTTACCGACAAATAAGTTTTCTTTTTGTTCATAAACCCTTTTTGATATGTTTAACATTTACATTTTAATGTTATTTGTTTAGGAACAAAATTCGAATACGACGAAGAAAGGAGGTTATATGGCGATGCAAATATTGAAGATAAACGCTGTATATAGAGATAATCAAAACCCTTGCTTAACATTATAGATCTGGTATCCCATTGAAAACTTCATCAAACGAAAGTTTATTATATACATATACTCATAAATATCGCATATTAAATGAAATAGCATTCGATTTGTTATTAATTAGATTCCTGAATCGAAAAAAATTTACAAAATAGGTAAATAAAATTTACAAATTATGAATTACACCATTTACGAATGCAAGCGGAAGATCAATCCATATCATCTGACTACATCTAAAAATTCATCTCAAAAAGACCATCGAAAATAAAACAACAATGTCAAAATTTGAGAACAACATTTCATTTCTCTATAAGTTTTTATACCACCTAAGATGATATAGACATTACAAAATCTGTGCACTCTGCGCAATATGCTGTGAGTATCAATGACTTGAAAATGAACGCTCCGTTTTCTTGCCGTAAGCAAACTTAACGGACAATGTATGCTGAAGCAATCGAACATGCAATACGGGCTGCATTCCACGTCCCCGAGAATATTACTGCGAAGGCATTCGCACTAAGAATTATTTACCGCCAATAAATGACATTCGAAACGTCAAATGACTTTTTAAATTTAAAATCCGTCAAAAAACACCGACGCGCTATAAACACAAAATGGCTACGTGGCCGATATTGATGGCTTTCTTTACGATTACAAATGAAACTTTATTTTATTACATGTTTCTTAATTTACAACCCGCTGAGGGCATGTGGCACCTTGACGTTTTAAACGTGTAAATTTCGGGATACTGGACACAATATGCATTTTATTAGTATTTGCGAAATGTCGTTTAATGACCGTATTAAATTTTGTGGCGATTTTAACTCGATAGTAACATCATATTTGTGGTATTTTTTAACATAGATGCGTCATTTGTCCTTGCCTCCTCACTCTGTTTTAATTTCACAGTGAAATTTATTTTTCTTTGACAACTCTTAACGTAAATACTTTTACAGCTTGATTTGCTTAGCAACTTAACTTTGCTGATATTTGAATATATCGTAGGGACAAAAACAAAAAGCACTCTATATACATATTTGATTTAAAAATATCGACATTCAAATTGCAATATAAAATTTGTATTATAACTGCAATCCTTTTCAAACTCCACTGCTGGGCACGGAGATCTCTCCAACAAATGTCTGGAGCATATTTCACTATAAATACAAAGTTGTTGGTTTAATTATCAATTCTTAATAACGTTATATTTAATTATCTAATCTATTTCTTTTCAATAATACTTTATCTTACTATCAGTCTTTAAAAAGTTACAGAAAACAATCACGCACATAAATACATTAGGAGCATTTTATACGGTTTTGAAAAATGAGACCGTCAATATAAAAAGTATTCCAAAGTAAGATAACACGTAAAGGTTGAGGGGTTTCAGCCGAAAATATCTTTAAACCATGTCAAAACTATCTTCAGCTTTTAGAAAGGCATCTCAAAAGGTGAAAGTCATGTGCTATCTTGCAAAAACTCGCATCTTGTCGCGGCCTTGCCAAGGTAAGTGCAAGGGGGACATACATAACGGTGTCGGCGCGAGCGCACCGGCTTCTCAACACCACGTCTACCCACACCGTGCAACCATTTCGCACACAACCCATCCATTGCTCGTTACCACCCGTCAAGTATTCGCATCTTTAAACAACACCTTCAATGTATCAAGCACACTAATTACCTCAACCGTCTTAAGTCACACTACTTGAAAACCAGACACGTATCGTTCATTTCCTTTCAGCAGTACACAGCCTAATGGTCCGCTAACATGGCGTTTGGTCCGTTCGCATTTTGAACACGTATTTTGGTGTCTTTTATGGGAAAGCAGTTAGATCTAACTGTGCCATCTTTCAGGGTACAAAACGGACTTGTCTGTAATGTGCTGGTATTTATAAACATTCCTTTTTTAAATAAACTTAAGAATAAACAACAAAATGACTGACGCTGCAAATAATTCAAAATAACAATCATGTTTACCATTTCACAATGTTGTTACATAATTGCATGATCAGTAAAGATCGCTGATAATGTACAGGAAGGAGGACTTGAAAGTGTTTCGATTGGAGATTGTGAAACTATTTCAGAAATACCTGCCTTGGCAATCGTTTAAAATATCATGAATCCAATAATATGCTCTTATATATTTTAAGAAGGTTAAATTGATTAAAAATATTTACAATACATCGTGATGAATTGTCATTAACTTTAGCAACAAATAATAGAGATGCCAAAAAGGGCTTTAAAGTTAATTGTTCGAAAACAGGTTCTATAAGATAAAACATAAGCGAGATCGAACAAAAATTTCATTGGTAAAGTAAGAAAGCATTTGTATGCAAAGCGCACTTCGACTGCATTGCCTCGGCATTCCGATCCTAGCGAAAACTTTAAATTAGAAATAATAACACTTACAATTTGACTGATCTCGGTGATCGGGATTGGCGAAATTGTTTTGTCAGAGCCTTGCGGGAGGGATGAGGCGCTCGGGGTCGGAGATACGCCAGGGGAGTTCGGTTGGACATTGACCACGCTTTCCTTGGACGTGCGGTTAGGGGACAGCCTCGCTGGGAAGCTGAGGGTCTTCGTCCACTGCGACAAGCTTCGCACCATCTTGACTGTTCATAAGCACAACACGTTCACTGAACTCGATTAAATCGCGAGCGACACGCGCGTCGTCTTCGGCGCCCGGCGGACGAATGCGAGCGAGGGCACAACAAAAGTTACAGCCTGTGCATGTTGCGACGTGTATGGCTGAGCTTGTGTGTGTGAGCTGTGTATTGGTCCAACCAACTGGGCGCCTGCCGAGGTGACAACGTGTGTGCAAGTACGGACGGGTACAGGGAGCCACTGGCTACGGGTCCGATCTTCTTTTGTTTATCGACGGGGCGGCCACCTCGAAGATTCTAATGTGAACGATTTCTTTAACTTTTATTTCATTACTTGCCGCATAGAATTTTTTTGCAACTTTGAAATCACTTTTGTGTTAATTATTGCAAAGACATTGGAAACTCGTTAATTTACAAAATTTATAGAATTGCTTTATATGAAGTAAATCTGGCATTTTCTTAAAATTGGCAAGTTCAATTATGAATCATCAGTCATGAAACATTGGTCATTGATTGGTCATAATAATGCAATGAATACAAATATTGGAGCTTCGGAGTTTTGTTTACCAACTACGTATAATTCAAACATTAACAATCATTTCATTTCAACCAAAATACAATTATGATGTAGCTTTAACATATCATATTTTATTCCAATCGTACAAGAAAAATGCTATGGTATGCGTAATTTTCTCCCGTCGTCAGTACATGGATCTAATTATGGAGAGATTTGCAACGCTGCACAATACAGACATACATAAATGAACGACATTCTGAGGGTGGCACCCTTCGGTAATAAAACTCATTTGAAGGGACGCGATGTATGTAGTAACAACGCAGCTGAAAGAATCGTAAGAGACGTATTTTAGAAAGGGCGAGCTTTCGAGGATGCCATTGAAAAATAACTCGATATTTATTATCATTTCAATTTTAGGATTCTTAATCGCAACACAGGTTAAAGTATAAAGATGAAATTGCACAGAGAGACAGTAGAAAATATGTAGTAATACATAGTAAAGTATTTGAATTGTATATAAGGGAATATGTCTTGGAAAAAACAGCGTCGAATTAATCTATTTAACTATAGTGGTCTACCCCCGCATCGTGAAAAGAATCACGGCACTCTGATCTCTGATCGAGACTATAGTTAAGGTATAATATTTCAATTTTATACCTAAAATATAGCCTAGATGTTTCTAGAATTTAAGCAACAGCTGTTGTCATGAACAGAGATTATTACGTAAGTAATGTGTTTACACATTAATGATATAGTCATCTCTTCCTTCTAGAAACATCCGTATATATTTCCAGAAATGTAAAACAACTCAATTGTGAATACAGTTAGGCCAATTATATTAAAGCTCTGTTATTGCAGGTTTTGTGGATTTTTGAAACATCGAACCGCCACTAACTCCGTCACTTCACCGGTTGGTAAGTAGGTACAGTGGTTGAATGTTATTTGTCGAATATTTCGGCTCAGATGTTCTGCGGTTGCGCCATCCGTCAAATAATCGTTAACTGGATTGTTTATAGCTTCCTCGCTACGTGTGTGGCAAGAAATGTAGAAAGACTACAATTTAAATTTCATTACAAGTGAGTAAGTACTGAACTTATTGTAGCTAGAATAAAATCTATCTACACGAGACTGTGTTGTTCCTCCTCTAAACTATTAAGCCCTCCATATGGCGCACTATATAGCCTGAGTCGCGGGATCCGAAAAGCTTTATTTTTAATATACGTAACATCGTAACATCACGCCGTAATCCCCGAAGAAGTAGGCAGAGGAGTGGAGTACACTCCCACGTTTTACCAGTTACGTTTACGTCCCAATATAGAATAGGTCGT
>DWEH01000612.1:0-11122 GCA_018245815.1 Apyrrothrix aesculapus | reverse complement strand
AATCCCCGAAGGGTTAGGCAGAGGAGTGTAGTACACTCCCACGTTTCACCAGTTACGTTTACGTCCCAATATGGAATAGGAATAATAAATATACACATAGTTAATTTATCGCTGTACCCCCATTACACAAGTTCAAGGGCCCTTGTTCCGTCCCGCCGGCTATCCGCCATCTGCATGGCTCCGCTCCAATATCGGCCGAATCCAAGATTTGAAGTAGACAAAAAGTTGCCTTGAGGAAAAGGAGGAGATAACTCATGCCGCTCCCATCTCCTAACAAGGCTGATTCTTCGGTACTACCACCACCTGTCTTAGACCTCTCGTTGACCTACTATTGTTCTATGACATCTCGAACAAAAAATATAAAAATTCATAAAAAATATCTGACTTATTACTTCATTACCACTATATAGAAGTAGCTTCTCATCAAATCGCAATCACCGTTTAATATAGCGAAACTAGTCCTAACAGGTAGCACGCACTCTCAGTGAACCTTCAAAGCGAAGAAATGGTAGACACGAGTCTTTGTCGTAATTAAAGTGAATAGCTTCAAAAGCAACAAAACTTAGATATTGCACTTCGATGCAATGCAAACTGAACAGTTACATATGGCTATAATAGTTAAATTTAAAAAACTACTAACTGAATAATGTAACAATACACGCTAAAATTGAATGAGTGCAACAAGAAACAATAGCTCACGTAAAGTAATATAAAATTTGTTCGAATACAATAAAACCATTCGCACAAAAGGTAGCTACTGCGCTAACTTTTAACTGAAACTTAAACTCGAGGGCGATGTCTCCGCGCAACCAGTTTGATCCGGTTGAAACTGGTGCGGGGCAATTAAAACTGGTAACTAACTCCGGCTTGAACCGGCTTGTTCCGGCTCGGGACACCTTTTGTGTGTCGGTTGCGAAGACAAACTTTTAGACTCATCGGATGAACGTATAAATCTGTCGACATTGCTAATTTTGTTTCAAATAAAATTTCTGGTATCGTTAACTAGTGCAATTTTAATAAGTATAAATTATAAAGAGGCATTTTTTTTTTGCCATGGTGATATTCTCAAAACTTAATTACCAGTTAATCAACGATCTCGTCAATGTTTTGTTTACAAGAATTACCTTACTCTTGTATTGTGTGAATTACCTTACTCTTACAATGATAGCATCAACATGTATGTATGTATCCTTAACAACAAAATCAACGTTGCAAGCGGTAAGTAAATAAATCTGAACAACCGAAATTTAAACTCGAACGCGGTGTTTTAGCGCAACCGGTTTGATCTGGTCGGAGCTGGCGCGTGGCAATTAAAACTAGTAACTAACTTCGGTTTGAACCGGCTTGTTCTAAATCTGAGCATCTTTTGTGCGTTGGTTGCAAACACAAACTTGATTTCTGAATATGCTTTGCTTCGAGCATTAATGTATGTATTTCAATCAAGATAATAATTTTAATAATAATAAATCTTTGACCGCATAGTTGTGTATCTCAAAGGTACGTTCGTATTGAGAGAGATTATGATTAAAATACTGTATTAATTTCAAGCTATTTTAATGCCACGTTTCCGTTGGGATTATACTTAAGTTATACGAACGGAAATTGGATAATTCTTAAGGGAAGCTAAAATACAAAGATTTAGATTTTCCCATGTTTATTCCATCAAATAACATAAAAATTTATATTGAAATGTACAGAATATTGTATTAATTCTAGAGAGGTGAAGAAAAAACGCTTTTAACTCACGTATCCGTTACCCTTCCGAGGAGATTCAAGAGGGGTGTAATTAGCCCCTAGCGCGCGCATACAAAGCGTGCGCGGTGAGGAATTTGTTTGAGATGCAAGAAAATGGGGGATTTTCTTCTTAAACGCGAGATAAGATGCGACTTTGAAACATTATTATGCAAGGTGGAATGTTAGTCACCTCTTTTTCCTCAGTAAAAGGGTGTACAAGGCACGTTATACTTAAGCTACCTACACGTAAGGCCACGGGCATCTAGGAATATATTCGTTTTGGTATATACATATGTACATCTCGTGTTAGTGTATCGTACCTTATAAATTAAATATAAATAGGTATTTATTATGTATCATTATTAGACACCACCGAGTGTCAAATATCTCTATCCTCACAGATTATAATAATTTGTGATTGATTTGAGTATAATATTATTGAACTTTTTTTCAATGACTTCCTCTACGTTTTCGTTTGCCGTTTATTTTTAATTTCGCTCGAATCAAAATACGATTTCCAAATAGTTACAAAAACCTGTTTCAAAGGAGTCATAACGAATTTTAAAATGTGTAATACGCTTGCGCTTTTGCATAAAGCGGTTCAAAAATTCGAAATACACAAACTGGAAATTGTCACTGCGACACAAAAATTTAATTTCGAGTACTTTTTACCGATTTCTCTCGTACGCACTTGTTGTACTAACAGCGATTGAACTATATATGAGATAGGTGGTAGACATGTATACGGTCCGCCTGGGAGGCTACTCCGCTATCATCTATTATCTACCGTGAAGCAATTGTTACTAGAACAGTTGGTATTTCAGTCTGAAGGGTATTGTCGCCAGTCCACGTGTATACTAGATGCGAGCATCGCGGTCCTCAGAAATAGCAACGCATCTGTGTGAAAGTTCCAAGAGGACAGATATTAATTCCATTGATACTAACATTTACTAGACGCACTTATGGTACTAAGAACGCTGTTCTAGCAAGCCGGTCACCAATTTACGAGTAACATTAACAAATAATCTCATTAAGAATACACTAACGTGTACCGAATATAGATTAACTTTGATATTCCTAAATACTCTCCTTCCTACTCTATAATTCCTTTATACTCTGTTCACTTAAAATAAGGTCTTGTGAATTCCAAACAGCGAATTAGAAATTGTTATATGATTCATACATACATACATATCCTCACGTCGGCTCCCTTACGGGGTAGGCAGAGAGCACAGAGTGCCAAATATCTGTCTTTACAGACCTGCATGAATGAAGAAAGTGATGAATGTGGAAGATGCACGGCAGGTCTGTTATATGATTCACAGGGTAAGATTTTTAGTACATTAGTATAGCGTGTGTTGAAGTCATATGCGGGTATTGGTAAAAAAGATTGTCAAATGTAGACTAACTTAGCGTACATAGTATGATAATTTGTCCCGAGAGAACATTGAAGCTAAAATTGCATTTCCATTTATGAGCCTTGTGTTTATTTTTATGAACTTTGCTCGAAATTTAAACTAATGACTATTTAGGCTTACTTATCCTATCCTAACCTAATTATAGAATTCCACATCGCGTTGAATATGTACGTGTAGCATTTGATTAATCTCATCTGTCTCCCACACAGCAGTAAGAATAAAATAATGGCATTGAAATGACTTATTTAATTTCATTGACAACCTTGATTCGCTCACTCGTTTCTCGCTGACAATAGAACAAGTGACTCGGGACTCGACAGTACTCTGAATATGTGTGTTAACGGAAGTCCTTTTTTTTATTCGGGTCATGTTCCGGTTCCCGGGTACGCTTGCAGAACAAGTCGATTGAAAAATAATGCTTCGGTAAATAATGAAAATCCGCGAGAGAAATAGGATTCTGACCGATGTCGTTCTCATGTGTTTTTTTATTATTTTTCGTTGGCCACCCGCGGCGCCGGCCTAGCTCGGCGCGTTATAAAATATGGGGTAATATGAATTCTTATTACTATTCGTATTATGTTCATGATATGTGCATATTTTATGTATCCATGGTTACAAGTGTAGTGGATTAACACATGTATGTTTTTTCGGGATAGCTCGATTAGCTTAGGCCCTGTACGAGGTCCTTCTTCATGAGCTCCCGCCGATTGCCGCGAAATACCCGCGGAGACTTTTAACAGTTTATGTATCATCGTAATAATATAAATGGTGAAACGTGGGACTGTACTATACTCCTCTGCCTACCTCTTCGGGGATCACAGGCATGATGTTACGTTTTTATCGTACTAATATTGGGAACATATTTGGAACGAAATGAATTATTTATTTAATAGTAATATTCGTTTCGGCAAAATGTAAACGTACAGGATATTGGAAATATCAATCACATTAATATTTACGAAATTACACACAGTTTCATGATAAGGGAGCGTCATCGACTCATTAACCGAATGTTTTTAGTAATGATTTTCGAAATATCTATTATTATATCAATGTTACAATACAGATATCATATTATTGGTCATAAATGAATAACATTCTGCGTTCAATATTTAATTAGCTATGTAATCTAACTAAGCATATTAGTTAATACTCTATAAATGTTCGAATTTTGTGTATTTTAGACCACCCTTTTTCTTACGCGCGATCATTTCGCACGGAAAACTAAACAATTTCTATACAATTCATTCCTTATTTCACTTTGTTGAGGGGTGGATATAAAAAAGTCACTTAATTGTGCTGTTTCTTTAATCAGCGTTCAATTAACCTCTTCACCGAATCGAAATGTACATGTGTTTGGAACATTAACATGGATAGGGTCGATAAGGTCTTGTGTTTTGATAAGATAAAAATATAAGGGTGTTGTGTACTGTGTCTTTTTTTAATCGAAAGAGTAACAGACTAAATGCTTTCGCTAATTACTATTCTCTCTCAATTTCCAAATACCTGCATTTAACAGTCATTGAGTTCCGAGCACTGATCGCTCCAGAAGACATACCCAGAAACAAAATCATCATCATCAATGACGATTCCATAAGATACAGATGTGGCGAGAGACCTATCTGCTGCATTGCAATTGCCCCGAAAATTTTCAAAAATCATTGTAACTTAAAGATGACCCTACAGACTGTGATTAGTTAACTGCGTTCTTTTCTTTAAAAAAAAACTTACATCTGTTTTATTTGAGGAGACGGATATCAACATGTTTTGTATCCAGAAGTCTTTGAAGCCGCCGAAAGGCGGATCGTGCTGTCATCGAGCCGGCTAAGTTAAGCCGGTGTAGCGTGTGAACGCACACAATGGAGGCCCACGGTTGCGAGGATCGCGTCGACCTATCGCGTCTTGTATCATTAAAAATTCTCTATCATGTTCTCCGGTGAGCGACGTGGCTGAATCTAGCCTTATAGATACGCAAGTGAATTTTAAACAAATCCCCTACGAGACGTCGTATTTGTAGTCTACGTTGTTAACATGAAATCATATTAGACGCTCGCACAGCTTCAAGACACTAATACTCCGTGCGCGCACACCGCGCGGTGCGATGTTCCACGGACGAAACGCCCGAGCCCTAATTTCATTTCCTCCGTGTTCTCCATCGTATTTTTCGGGCTTTTTCTTAACAAATGAGCATCGCGGTCTCTCCAAATATCGATTGATCTACGTGCTCAAACCTAAACCATTCGAATATGATTTTCTGAATTCAAAGTTAAACTGTATCCCTTTGCGATTGCTTGCGTTGTCTCCATGCCAATTTTGGTTAGAATCTGTTCAGCGGTCGAATCGCGAAGACAACCGTTAGGGTTTTTTTTTTACTCCCGGCCCTTTTTGTCGATCCACTGCTGGACACGGGTCTCCTCTCAGAATGAGAAGGTTAAGGCCATAGTCTACCACGCTGGCCAAATGCGAGTTGGCAGACTTTATCGTTAAGTATACATTAGTCTAATTAATATGAGTGCAGTTGGTGTCTGCGCTACATAAAGTTAGTCAAAGACGTGTTGCAGTTTCTGTGAGCTGACAATGTCGTCTCTAGTACCGCCTTGTAACCGGTAAGCGCACTTTTGAGATCGAAACACGTTGTTTTAACAAGAACAGCTTCGTAGTAATAATAGGCGTGGAAGTTGTATTTCCTCGGCCGAGTCGTATTGTATTCTAACACGTATTGACTAACTGGGTTGGAGCAACGTGGGAGAGTATTCTAGGAAGCAATCCAATAAATAACGCCTTATTAAAAGAATATTGACTTTGATTGTCTAATTGACTGTCTCATTGATCGGGTCCTGGGTTCAAATTCCGAGTCGGTTACTATTGGATTTTTCTACCTTACATTTTATAGTAGTGGCTTGGAAAATGTATTTAGTTGATATTTCTAGTAGTAGCTCGGATTCTGGATTTGTGCCCGGGGTATGGCAATAGGCTCATCCCCTTTTCCATAGTGGGACGTAAACGTAACTGTTTTTTTTTTTTTATTATTTACCTAGTTAAACTATGGTATAACTTTTATTTATGTAACGGGTGAAACGTGACGAACGTAACAAAAAGGAACGAAACTCTCCGGAGATCATAGTGGTGATGTTACATTTAAAAGAATAATGTTATTACAATCCCTGAATACCTATGACTTGTAAATGTATTCAAATTTAGTAACTTTTTAAGTATGTTCATTAAAGTTTGAAAATTTGTACGTATGTTGAAATGTAGTATTTCATTGGGTATAATTACTGATTTTCCTAATTCCTATTTAGCAGGTACCTATACAAAAAAAAATTGCATTCAATAGTCGACAATTAGTTGCAACGCTTAATGTTACGATGTAACCGAACGAATGCAACTCAATTGAACTGGTGTTTTAATTGGGTCGAACTCGCTTCACGTGTATACATACATACGTGTGTACGTACTTGTTCACTACGTGTGATGCATGACGTTTTATTTATTGGTCTCGTGCGAAAATGGAATACACGGAACCAATAATTGAATTATTTTACTGTCGCAACAGAGTTTATTTTTTTTTTGTTTATCTAGATACCTGTTTGTATGTTAACTGTACGAGAACTGTACGTGGACCTGTATGAAACCCCGCATCAAGGGATGCTTGGTTTATTTAGAACTAGCATACCCAGTTAATCGTCCTTTAATGTGGGTAGTGGCACAATATTCTTACTCAACGACTGGCAGCACCGTCGATTAGTTGGTAATACTATTGCCTAGACGGAAGCACTATGGTCTTGCGTAGAGCGTTGCTGACATATAATATAGTGTTTTACGTGTCTATCTGCCAGTGAATATTTATATCAATTACATGAACAGTGATAGCCTGCTTCGATTACTTCTCTCATCACATAAAAAATAATTGTGTGTATGTGTGTGTATGTACGTACGTATATATATGTGTGCGTACGTTACGTTCAAAATTATTCTAAAAATATTTACTTGCTTACGATTCAGACTGACCCGTTGGTCCAATGGTTAGTGAACCTGATTGCTGAGTCGGGGGTCATGAGTTCGATGCTCACCCAGTATAAATACGTACAAGTGTGACGAGTACAAGTACGTGTTCTGTGTCTAAGTCGAAAAAAATATTTATATGTGTATATTGTTGTATATGTAATTCATATTCCGTCTGTTTACCATAACCCAGTTTTACCCCAAGGCAAGTTTAACAAAGACCGAGAATATATCTTCATTCTTATATAAAAAAAGGTTAAAACAGCATCTTTTTATTCCGAATATACATTCCTTATCGTTAGTAGTTAATGAGGTCAATACAGACGTGACAACCGCCACGTAATTGACATACAAATTGTTTAGCTTGTATGGTTTGCGGAAATTCAACCCGTTAATGGCGTAGGTCAGGTTTTTGGGACAATACGACAATCGAACTAGGCGTGGTGCAAAACCATTCCTGTTTGGGTCTTGTCCTGTTGCGTGTTTTCCTCTAACAATGAAGATAATCAGAAAGTTTTCGCCAGATGATAACCGAATGATGAACATCATGAAGAGAGAAAAAAACGAATGTAATTGCAACGTCCACAATTTAAAATAACACCGGATTGAACCATGAGCCCGACGCATTTGCATTCGGCTCACGAACTCGACAAAAATTACTCATCACCGCTACCGTTTTAAAATGTTAATGCAGGATACTCTTGGAATAGGAAATATACTTTTCTGTCTGGCCGTGTGAAGGGATTTCTGGTTAACAAATCTTATCGACCCTCTGCGCGAAATGACCAGACGTATTGAAATACAATTCAGGTGGTTCCGATGGGATAGGCAATGTTAAAATAGGGTATTTGGGAAAATATTTGCGGGATAAGTTTGATAATGACGAAACAAATTGATGCTTTTAAAGATAGTACGTTACCCGCGGACGAAGTCCCAGGCTATGCCCAGGAAATTTGAAAACCGCTACTTTCTGACTATCGATTGTTCATTTTTCCATTTCCATTTTGAAATTCAGGCTTCATGTTTGTAGAGATTTTACGGATTTAATACACCTTTCAATAATTCACGGTTCTCACATACTCGTACTTGTCCAGATATCCATTGAGAGCTCATGCTTAATACCGTGCCAACTGTGTGACTTTCTAAATGTGGGCAACAATGACCACTCTTGGGTGCTAGAGGCATTTGTGGGCGCAATACAAGCTCCACAAAAAGTCAGGGGTGGAGGGTTGAGATGGTCCAAAGGAACGGTAGACAATTTACCAAAAAGACGAAAAAAAAAATTCCGATATTTAAAATTCGAGTTGAATATCCATTATTTCATTTGATATTTAAGATTGAATTCGAATTTGGTAGGTTTAAAATTGGAAATTGGAGTTTTTTTTTGTTTAACGGATATAGTAGCAATGTTAAAGAATTTTGGGAGGGTGTTGGAAATTTTTTGACTCAAAGTGGGCGGTGGGTGAAATAATTAAGAGTACCCAGTGACATACCTTATTGTAGAAAAAACATGTTACGGGCTGTTACAGTTAATGAAATAGAACATACAATAAAACTTTGCAATCAATAACATCACGCCTCTATTTCCCTGAACAGGTAGGCAGGGAAGTGTAGTACAAGGCAATCAATATCAAAAACATATATTTCATGTTTCTGAGCGTTTCATTTGTGATAAAAATCTTTCGTTTAATCCTTCAGTCTCATATCAGCATTTGTGTGACGTCATGCAGCAGCGAACTTCTCATCGTGGACGTTATTAGGCGTAGCATTAACGCCATTATTAAATGTCGCCGCCACACCCGGCGAACTGGTCGCGGATCGAGTCACTCACTCCACACGATGAGAAGCAAAGGAATTGCGCCATCGGGCGAGAGAAATGAAAAAAAAGAGAAACAAGACGGGAACGAGGAAAGTGGTCACGACAAATATTAGCTAATTATAATTCCCGAACGCTTCCAGTTAGCATTTCATTAGACAGAGCCAACAGACCGATGACTTGGCAGGGAAAACAGTGTTTCGTTTCCCTTTCCAAGATGGCGGATGTTTTTGACATTATAGGTATATATTTTTTTATTGTCCCTAGCTCCTTTTAGAAATATTTTTATGTTAAACTTCTAAACGAGCCCGCTATTTGAAGAGCCCACTTCAAGTGCCCAATTTTCCTTCATAATTACAGCTAGTTATATATAATATTATAGAGGTCCGTGATTTCTTAAAGTTCGAGGCCAGGCATTCGAATACCAGACCATCACATTAAAAAGCAGAATTGTAAATATTTAGGACTGCTCTCTTTCTCTTTCAATTATTATATACAATAATACTTTTTTAAGAGCCAGTTGACGTATATCCGAAGCCTTTGGTCACGTATGCGGCAGTACCTTCATCTATGTGTAGCGTTAAGCCGTAGTTTCTGCGTTTGGCATGTTGTCGGCTATTTTGAAATAATCAATACTGCTACGCCATGTAAGATATTATGGATTGCGGTAATGCTACTTGTTGTCACTATCAGGAAAATTATGTGGCAGAATTTGAAACGATTACCACCAGTTGTCATCATCATCATCATCACAATGAACGCTGTTATATTTTCAACGTTTGACCCGGGTTTTCTACTCACAGTGATAAAATTCAAGGCCACATTCTACCATGCTAGTAAAATGCTCATTGCCAGGCTTCATACGTGTCATGAAGAATTCTAAGAAGTGTAGGTTACATCCCGATGTTTTCCTTCGCGATTATAGCAAGTAGTATTTAATCATCACAACGCAGGTAGCTTTCTTATGAATGAATAGTGACACTAGAGTGATAAGCTGCAATCGCAACAAACAAGTTGTTTGCTGCCCTGGCATCAATTAGGTTTGAAAGAAAAATTGGGAATAGGGAGAAAGTGAGTACATTGCCAATTATACAGCTGTCTCTACTTCTTTTTTTAAATTTAAATTAAAATCCTTTCATTTCTGAAATAAGGTTAACAAGATCTTTTTTTAGAAAAGCAAAAGTGCACTTACATGTTAAATAATTAAATACTTATGTAAAAGTCGTTTGCTTCGGTGTCCGCTGAGTTTTCTCGAAGTCGCCTCTTTCAATACATATATCTTGGCGGCTAGTCAGTCAGTCATTATTATCATTGTCATCATTATTATCAACATCGTCATCATTATTATCATCATCGTCATCATCATTGTCATCATCTTCATCATTGTTATCATCATCGACATCATAATTATCATAATCGTCATCCATTAATATCATCGTCATCATCATTATTATCATTGTCATAATTATCATCATCATCCTTTTATCGTTCCACTGTTAGACACGGGCTGCCTGTCTAAGTGACGAGGATTAAGGCCATTGTCTGCCACGCTGGCCGAGGCGGATTTGTAACACTTCATACGCCTTAGAGCACTTTGCAAATTGTACACTAACGTGTACACTCGTATGCAATGATAAGAATGCAATAAAATTAACAAACTTGTTTTATTCACTTCCAATGTCCGCATCACGCCCGCGCAACCTGAAACGAAACCCCGAACGAGCAAACACAATACGTCATATCGCGTTACGTCGAATTTGTGTTGAGTCTACGTTCCGGCGCAATTCTGCGAAATTGCCGGTTACATTTCTATTTTTATTTATGTTTTCGCTATTTTGAACGGTTTCCGGTGTACGTCTGTTAATTTACTGTTCCCGGTAATTCGATACATATGTATTGTATTCATCATTGTGCAAATGCAAAATGAATACCTGATTTAACAAAAAAGAATTTCAATTATTGGACTATCCTTTGATTGTTGTTTTTCCAAACGAATTGGGCTTATGTATATATAAGTATATCCGTATGATATATAAGTATATCCACAATAAACTTGTGTTACAATTACTGACTGCCTCTTTGGTCGTGTTGGTTGCAAACGCGACTGCCGATCGAGAGGTCCTGGGTTCAAATCCCGGGTCGGGTACTA
>DWEH01000611.1:0-11124 GCA_018245815.1 Apyrrothrix aesculapus | reverse complement strand
ATTAAATATGTAGCAATTAGTCAAAGATCTGTAGATTTCGAGCTAATATTTCGAAAGAAAGCAATGGTAGAGTTTATGAATTTGTTTTTGCAACAGTCCCGTTTATGATACCACCCAAAAATTATAGTAAGATAAGAAAAAAACAAAATTATAAATAGGTATAGCGAGAGCGGTAGCTGGTCGGGCTTGGCATAAAGTTTACGACGGGGATGCGAGACGCAGTAAAACTCGAAATAAATCCAATCGGGGATCCAAGGAAAACAATCCACTTCGCTCGGGATTACTCCAGATAGGGACGGACATTATCCATTGAAATGAGATTCGTATAATGTTATGTAGACCTTGGCGTCCACACGTATGTAGATAGGTATCTAGGTAATATGAGTTATGAGGCAGCTGAATAAGTTAAGTGCACCTAGATTGTGCTCAGCTTGTCCAGTTTGAACATGTCTTTGAGCCTTCATAGTACGAAGGTGTATATGTTTAGTGGCTAGCAACTTTCATAAGGTTTATATTAAAGGTTTATTTTAAAGATGAATGGTCAATACCATGTATTTTGGCTGAGATTAAGAAATACTTTCACTCTAAAAACGGTCAATATGTCGAGATCTTGACTATTGTTGTAAAAACAAAAGTAAAACACAACAATACTAGTAAACGTAACATCACTCCTGCAATCCCCGAAGAGGTAGGCATGGGAGTGTAGTACATTCCCACGTTTCACCAATTAGGCTTACGTCCCACAGTAGAACAGGAATTACTTAATAAATATCAAAAGTAATATAATTTATTATTTGCAACATGATAATGTAGAAGTATAGCGCAGTTGCATTGCCGTGACCTGAATAGTACTGCAACTTGCTCAATTGATTGTGACGCGGGTTCATATCCTCGGACGGACTGAATTGTTAGTGAATTAGCTACTACTCACTATTCCAAGAGTTGACTTAAACATCGTTTGTGTATAGTACGACAACACGTCCTAAGCACGAGCGGTTCTTAGATATATAGACTGATTATTATCTGACGGTAAGGAACCTGACGTAACGTTAGAATAATAACTACTATAACTGCTCGATGGTCGAATGGTTGCGAGCGCGACTGCCGATCGAGAGGTACTGGGTACTATTGGATGATGATGATGATGATGATGGTACCTGGGTGATCGAGAGGTACTATTGGATTTTTCTAACTTACATTTTCTAGTAGAAATTTCTAGTAGTGACTCTGAGTCTGGATTTATGTCCGGTATATGGCACTATTATTGTTAAATAATTACGGTACAGTTTCCATATTATGCATTATGAGTATTACTGCCGTATGTGTGGAGCTCAAACTGAGATTATTATACAAAAAAAAATTACTGCCTCGTTGGATTAGTGGTAGTAAACGCGATTGCTGAGCAAGACAGCCTGGGTTCGATTCCCGCGTCAGGCGGAGTATCATTAGGTTTTTTTAACTTGGACTTCCCAATAGTAAATATGTGTTATATATAAATGTATTCTAGCTATGTATAATACACAGATCCTTAGTTATAATACCTAAAGTTATAATACCTGTGCTAAGTGAAAGTATAGTTTAATAGTTAGATCAACTTAAATTGTTAATTTTCGCTTTAACTTTTGGGTAAGAAGCATTCGAGTTGTAATAATGTTTAATAGCTGAAGGGTTTTGAATCTTGACTAAGAATTACCTTCTTCCGTTGTCTAGTATTTTACTTTCTTCCGACGTACTCAAGACACCGATTAAACGATGAGAAATCAAATTGATGTTCAATAATAAAAATAAGACCAAGAGAAGGTTTTGCATTTCCTTAAAGATAAGTGCAGTGTAAGTGAACAGAGGCAGTGGAGTGCAGCGAGGTGCAGTATGAGCGCGCGGCGGCCAGCAATTAGCGCGCTCGACGCAAACACCGCCATTCTGCGCTACGATGCAATTTTCTCTGTACTAAGATCAAAATAACATAAACTTCATCTGTTACGCAACATCACTTAAAAATAAGTACGAACTAATAAGTTAGAAACCATCACGTGTAAAAGTCATTGCCGTTATCAACCCTTTTATCATTCCGCTATTGGGAAATGAATGGAATGGAACAGAGGATGAAAAGGGTTAACGCTATAGATTAAAAATACTCATGGTTTATTACGAGACATTTTTGAAATAGGATGTTCAGAGCTTTGGTCACTGTATCGTTTAAGGTTATCATCTTATGGATGTAAACAACAAAATTTGTAAAATTACCGTACATATAAAATTTTCTGTATGGGGTCTCTCAGGCGCAGGAGCTACGCAGACGTACTAAAACATTGAAGCGATTTTAAAGATTTATTTTCTAGAAACCACATCAGAAATTTGGATCAAGATAAAAACATTTCTAATAAAAACAGTAGTTTAGGCATTATGTAATGTAAGGGTCCATTATTTTAAACGCATTATTTTTATCTAGCTCTCATGCACTGTATGGGAAAAAAATTACATTTTAAGAAATTCATGCTATTATAGTATGCCTCTCCGAATAAGCAAAGTTTAGTCAGCTACGTTGGCCAAGCGCTAATACATATATTCAGTTATGTACTTGTAATACTGGTTAATATCTACAGCGAAATATATATCGGAGAAAATGCCATTTGGCATCATATTCCCCCTCATAACACTCAGCCTGAGGTGTTACTCAAGAATGAATAAGCAATAATTATTATTGTTAAATTTCACGCCAGGTCCCTAACGAGGTAGGCAGAGAGCATCGAGTGCCAAGTATCTCTATCCTTACAGACCCGCCGTGCTTCTTACACATAATAAAAAATAATTATTGATAAAAGTTAAATAATATGATTGCATTTTTTTCCTGTCTGTACGAAATGCGGTGTGGAAGCGGCGCATCACAAGTTACTTTGTGCAAGAGATGGACCCGAGTCAATAGACTGTGGAATGCGGCGCGCGTACGCTGCGGCCCTGCGTAGAGTCGCTGTAGGTATAGAGTCTATAGTACAGCGTATAGTGTATCCAGTAAACCAGTAACACCTACGTAGTCTTAAGTGTTATTACCTTAACCAAATACATTGCGTAATTCCGTGTAACTTGTCTTGCGAGGGCGTACGAACTGAAACAGCAAACATTCTTTATTTTTTTATATTTAATTGTTATTATATCGTCACGCTAGTATCGGGTAGTCACAAAGTACCGGTTATGAAATATGTTTATTCTCGGAGACCTAACGTGCTTTTTCTACGTTCATCAGTTTATGCACGCGCGCTGGTATTCATTTTCATTTTACAAATTACATCTGAAACGCACTTTTCTATAAAATTATTTTATCGAAATTTAATTTGCGATTGTTAAGTATTTGTTTACGTAACCTACCTGTAACTTCACGCCTCTAATACCGAAGAGGTAGGCAGAGGGTTATAGTACACTCCCACGTTTCGCCAGTTACTTTTACGTCCCATTATGGAATAGGATGTGGGTCTATTCTGCAACATACCTGTCTTGTTAGATAGTCTGATAACATCATAGAAAATCTTTATAGACTTTACTTTGTTTAATATCTGGTCTACTGATTTCTAACGCCGACAGCGGTATAATTCTATGACGTACGTAGACCCTAAAATCATTTAGGGTGTTGTGTGTATATAAAATAATTATTAGAGCAGTGGCTCCATCGTATGATGAATAAAACAAAAGCTCGCTATTAAAACCGTACAAACAACACGTAAGGTTGGTGAGATGTGAGATAACAGTGGCTTTAAATTGAAACAACAATTATACATTATAAATTAGTGCGGCTTTATTTTTTGATGAAATGAAATTAGCGTTACGCCATACTCCTCAGTGAGCGAAGGGAGATATCAGTGATGACTTTTGGAAAAATATTACGTTTTTTGGCTACCGATTATTTTTCATACGTACAAGTCAAATGTTGTTTAAAAAAGAAATTAGATAATGTCGATTTTTAAAATAAAGTTGGTATTACTTGTAATTATTAAGATACACACATAATTAAACACATTCGTTCACACACCCACACATACACACATGTGCGAGTGTAGACACATTCACGAGCAAGGCTGACATTGATACTATTATTAATGTAACATCACGTCAGCAATCCAGGAAGAGGTAGGCAGGGC
Source organism: Apyrrothrix aesculapus (assembly GCA_018245815.1). Taxonomy (NCBI): domain Eukaryota; kingdom Metazoa; phylum Arthropoda; class Insecta; order Lepidoptera; family Hesperiidae; genus Apyrrothrix; species Apyrrothrix aesculapus. The sequence continues at coordinate 6,994 of DWEH01000611.1, read as the reverse complement.
AGTGTAGTACACTCTCACGTTCCACCAGTTACGTTAACGTTCCATCATGGAATAGGTGGTGTGTCTATTGCCATACACCGGGCACAAATCCAGACTCCGAGCCACTAGCAGAAATGTTAACTAGAAAATCAAGTTTTTAAGAAAACTCCAACAATAAACAACAACAACCCGGGATTCAAATCCAGGACCTCTCGATCAGCAGTCGCGCTTGCAACCTGTTGAACAACGAGGCAGCCAATAATATTAGTGTATAACTGTTGAAAGAGATAAACCAAGATGCTCTCAAAGTACCCCCGTCATTACATAGCAGTAGAGTGCAGCTGAAATGCAGCTTTCCATGGGATCACGATGATGTTAAGGTAAATGTCAGCTAAATCTGAGCGACCTCCTATTCCTTCTTACTTACGCATGTGCTCGTACATTAAATGTATTTTATTATAATTGATTTAAATAAGTCCAAGGAGATCAAGACTCACCAATGTTGTACATATTGGTTAGATATTGGATGACGGAGGAGTCAGAAGTTTCTAAAACCGGAGTGCGTGTAGGAAGGGAATAATAAATAGAGATATTTTTAAGGTTAGAGATATTTGGCACTAAGTGTCTTCTGCTTGCCCCATAACGGGTGTAGCCTAACGATATACCTAATGATAATTAATCATAAAACGTGTTTAATTAAATTGTCATTTTGATATCTATCCATCTATCACCTGTAGAGATGCATTGTTGAACATAAGCGTCCCCCGATAGTAAGAGCTCTTATATCTAATTATGCACCCTTTAAATTAGGCCTTTTTCCGCTGCCTTCCTCAGATTCTCAATTCTATCTGGTCGGGGGTTTTATTTTAATATAATCAAGTATGTGTTCTTGATGAATATTCATTATACATAAATCTTACCAGAAACAGGTATACTAATATATACATAGTCTGAACGAGGACAGATATCATAAAGAGAGACATCATGATCTGTCACGCACCAGCAGTGTACACGATGACAGCTTTTGTTATTCTGAGGGGAGACTCTTGTCCAACAGTGGATTGATCAGAGGGTAAATGGTGATGACGACAATGATATACATAGTTGTGTACTTAAAACATTGAATGTAGACGGAGGAAGGAGAATTTTGATGGATGGTTGGTCTAGATCGCACGAAGTCTTATTGGATTGTGTTTATGTAAGTTAAATTGAATTAACTATGGATGTTTAACTGTCGACTGTAATACGTAAGTAAATACGATTGTAAGTAACGGCTTTAGTACAGTTAATTTTAGCTGCCGTTGGTTAGAGACGTGTAGGTAACTTGTAGGTAATTTTTTTTTTGACAACATCTATTTTGGCATTAATTAAAGGGGTACTGATATATAAGATTAATAAATTTATCGTTGTTATACCAGTTACATACAAGTATTTCAGGACATTTAAATATTCGAAAATCTTTAATATATTAAAAGTTATAATACATAAGGAGATCAAGATTAGACAATATTGAACTGATATGTATTTGCTGAGCAAATAAATACCAACCTGATTTTTCCGCGGGATTTGACAACAGCTACGTGCCTAACGCACGCACCGAAGTAAATAGATCAGCAAATGAGATTCAGATAAGACGAGGGATGAAGCGAGCGAGCGGCGCGCGCTTCGTGAAGCGAATTTGTTCCGAGCCGGAGCAATCCCGGGCCGCGTCGCCCCGCCCGCCCAGCGCGCTCCATACCGCCGCCACACGCCGACTCGATCGGCCGCGCTCTCTGCAGCGCCATAACCGCCACCATAAATAGTGAACCATAATTAATTTACAACACCCGTAAAAGTGATGATACTAGTTTATCTACAATAAATCTGTGTGCAGTGTTGTGATCGCGTGTCGCAGGTAAGTGATAATTGCTCAGTCGCATGCCGCGCTGTGTGTGTGTGTTCAGCAAACACGGCCGCTGTGTGAAACGCGTTCGAAAACAAAGCGTCGGGAACCCTTTGGGTGTTGGGTTCGTGTTGATATGTCAGAATTTGACACTTTTCGTTGAATTTTAGTTTCGTTGGAAGCACCGTTACGAATTTTCTAACGCCTTGATTCCTTACGTACTACCTATTATTTCCTAGCATCCTGATTCGTTTCTTATTACCTGGGCTTAGAATTCAGTGCGCGATATAAGTACCAATATTAACTACTCACGATTTTAATGTTACATAAGCCTTGCATATATTATGACGTATTCGGACTTGTATCGCTCATTAATATACATAATGTAAAAATCGTCTTAGTTCTTGTAGTTCTTTAAGTTAGACAAACAGATTTATGTTATGTTCTGAATTAATATAACAAATAAACACTTTGAACTTCAATTGACTAACATTTGTTTTAATTTTATTACTAGTTTTATTATATTCTCAATTAAGATTATATTACACTAAGTATAATAATAATCATTTTCGATAAATGCATTGAAACAAAAAAAAATAACTTCATACAATCGTTACTAGGAATGCACGACATTCTTATTCAATGTTTCCCTCCCCTTCCGGCCCTTTTTTACCGTTTCACTGTCCCGGTCTCCTCTCAGAATGAGAGGGTTAAGGCCATAGTCTGCCACGCTGGCCAAGTGCGGATTGGCAGACTTAACAGGCCTTGGAGAACATTTTTTTTATGAAGTTTGAGGTGTGCAGGTTTCCTCGAGATGTTTTTATTATTCAATGTAGATACATATGACATATGTATACATATAAATACAGAATTCAACAAGACGAAAACAGTCAAATACATATAAATTCCTATCTAAATACCTAGGTGTGCTATGACTGATGATAGAATGGAAATCAAAATATAAAAATGTAACATCACGCTTGTAATCCCCGAAGAGGTAGGCAGAGGACTGTAGTACATTCCCACGTTTCCTCAAATCAATATATACAAAATTAAGTTTACCTACTTACCACAAAGAAGTTCTACTCAAATAAAACGGTCTCTACATAGAGTAGGTGATCAGACTAAATCAACTGAACACATACAAATATGTACAAAGAGATGTTTGTTAGTTTAAAATTAATGTATTTATTATACTAGGCACGTAAGGTAGCTTGATATTGATATATTGTTTTATTACCCCGCTATTTGACCGGCTTTTAATGTTTGGTGGAGACGGCCGACCGGTATTTTGGTATTCTCTTCGATTAGATTGTACAAGACGATTTCGAAATCGATAGCATCGATGTCATAAATCGATTTGAATCGCTATCTACTGACCATTCGTAAATTAGCATTCGATTAGTGAAATGAATAGATATTACTTTGCGTGTCTGTAAATAACGGTTTTGATATTAAAAATAAGTAATTCATGCCGCATTCATTATCTACACTATAAGATCACATATTAATTATTTTAACGCAAATGATCATTCGCTGATCCATGATATGAATGATAAAATATCGCAGAACATTAATTATACTGTTCTCTAATGCATGCATAGTCTGCAGACCAGCACTTGGCCGGCGTGACAGACTATGGCACCAACCCTTCACAATATGTGAGAAGACTCGTGTCCAACAGCGGAACAATGATGATGATGATGATGATTCATTATCATCAACTCATCATCATCAATTTCATCATAAGCTCATAATCATATGTTCACAATAGGAAAAACATTCACTGATATGTCTACCGATCTGCGATCAATAGTTCCATCTCCACGTGTACGGTATTTGACTATTTTAATTTTCAATTATTAGCGTTATAATTGCCTTATTATATATAGTAAATCCTTTCAGGTCACATACATATAAGTACACACCGAAACGCACACGAACGTTAGTGTAATAAAATTATAATTTACCTAATGTTTTGTGGGCAAATATGGGCATGACTGGCCCGTTGGCGCAGTGGTTAGCGAACCTAACTGCTGCACAAATATATTTGTATAATGAGCACAAATATTTGTTCTGGGTGGGAATCGAACCCACGACCCCCGACCGACCGACGATATTTGTTCTGTGTCTGGGTGTAAACAAAATATCTATATAATTATATATTTCTATGTACATATGTAGTTTACCAGCCGTTTGGTTACCATAACACAAGCTCTCTTGATGCTTACTTTGGGATCAGATGGCCGTGTGTGGAGATGTCCCAAGATATTATTATTATTCAAATAGATCCAATCGCAATGTATATAAATTGTTACAAATAATAATATTTTCTTCTAAAATTGATCCTAAATCAATTTATCCTTTACCTACTTTAGCTCATAAAAATCCTCTAACGTACACCAGATCGGATTAAGCCACTTACTTATATATAATCTATTTACCTGATGCAATTGCCATAAACGACTTTACGAAGCAATTCATAATTAAGTTATAAATAAAATAGGGGCAATAGTATGAAAAATATCACCTTGATCCAAAATATTGGTCACTTAACTGGATTACGTAAATATAATGATCGGTTAGTCCGCGCGTGGTCCTGTTGGAGGAGAATATTAGGCTTCTTCAGGGTTAGTTAAGCAATCGCCATGTTATTGGTAAACACGCATATTTATTTACATATAGTGCATAAAACACAACATAAATCGATCAAGACATAAATGAAAAACGTCAAATTAGTTGTCGCAACGAAAAAGAACCTCTTATAGGTCTGAATTTAGACGGGCTATCCCGAAAAATTATACGGTTGCTGAGCTAGTACACAATTTAATAATGTCAAATAATTTTTACACACTGAAATTTTCAATAACTATTGTCTTGTTACAAATTTATATGATATCATTTTAAAACGTTTTGTATGAGCGAAACAGAGACATACTAAGTAAGTGTCTTAATAATTCGGTTCATCTTTTATTTGGCACGACGTCTTTGTATAACAACGAATTCAACTGATCGTTCCAAATTCAAATTTATAATACCTACTTCCGGATCGCTACTACATATAAACCGTATCTAGGAAAAAATACACTTGGTTAAATCTATGGCCAATAATAAACAGACATCGTACTGCATCGTTTCCAAACCGTTTGACTTTAGTGTGTAAGTTTTTGTAAAAAGAACGAATGGTCACTGTTATTTACACGTACTTGTAAATCTAATTTAAACGGCTAGAGCCGCAGACGCACCGATTCAAATGAATGCCACGTATAAATACAACAGTGGGTAATAACAACAAATCGTAAACGGTGCCATCTAAAAATTGACCTCAGTCTGAACATAATTGCTTTATAACTTTAGGCCGCGGCTTCATTGGGCGGACAGAACACCGTGTGTCCCTGACTATACTTATCATAACAAAGTCAATATAACATGATCAGAAAGACTCAAACACGCTGCATATTACTAAAATAACTTTCAATCGTTTATATGTACAAGGCAGGCTTATAGTTGCCACAGATTTTTATACCCTTAGTTTAAAATAGTAGGTAGGTAGTTCCGTTTACCAATTATACGATTTCGTGTGAAGAAGATACGCTTAATGCGGACCCAGCCTTAACGTTGCGTAAGAACAGCTAGTTGGTTAATCCACTCCTTGGGTGTCTAGTTTTATGTGGAGATACATAAAGCGCAATAAACTATGTCTCGTTCACTTCACTATGAAAAGATGATCGTGTTGAACGAATTTGAGCCTTATCACATTGGAATAGGTCACACGTAAAGTGGAGCTCAGGTTGTATGGCCCTTGCACGTGGGTGAATCGAAGCTAGGTTATTATAGCTTTACGGCCTCCTGTCATTCATTTAGCAAACGCGATAGGCCGATTTGAATGATTTACTCGCACATTAGAATGACTAGCTTCAAAAGCTTTATCTAAATGTTCTCGGTTTAAAATATTGAAGCGTTATTAAGCGTTATGCACATAAATGTAACGTTTACGTAATAATGTGCGTCAGTGTGCCAATATAAATTATTATTTCGATTTATTAAATATCTAAAATAAAAATTGATTAAACGTATTCAATGTACATTACGTTAAAGTTAAGCGTTTTCGATACATGTTAAGTTAAAGTTCGATATAAATTACGTTAAAGTGTTCATCCATTTATGGCGCTTATTTAATAATATCCCTTTACTATAATTGTAATATTATAACACGTCGTTCATATGCCAGCGTGTCTGTTCGTTCTTATTAAGCACATGTAAAATGTACACTATAGTTTCTCCTCAGATATTCTTGAAATTTTACGATGCACAGTTGTGTTGCCAGTGCTGTATGTAAGGGTGTGTCTATAAGGAACCTACAAAGGTCATGACTTATATAGGACATTAGCCCAATAACTCTGGGGACTAATATTACATCGGTTGTAAATTTCATCTAATGCTCTATGTTAAGTATGATATTAGATGTATAATATAATACCTAAATGACAAAACTGATACACCTATAATGCGAATATTGTCGCATGTAGGTAGAGAGAGCGACCAAGACTCACCTATCTTGTCTAAGTAGTTCAGATACAGCCTGATGAAGCTATGAAAAGTCTTCGAAACCGGCATGTGAGTATGGAGAGTGATAAATATCACTGAGAAGAAGCGCGTAGATCGGTAAGGGTATAGATGTTTGGCAATCGGTGCCCTCTGCCTACCCCGCAAGGGACAACAAAATAAAGAACAGTTTTGCTCCATTCGATTAATTCGGTCTAACATGATACGGTATTAGACTGTCGGACAGACAAATTTAGACTCTATATCTCTAATAATTACTAAAAAATTAACATATTAATATTACAAAATAAACAATTGTGCTATTTACACCTTTATTATAATGACAGTATATAGGCATTATTAAATGTAATGATTACAAAAATAATTTTAACTTTCTTCTTTAAATGCGCGACGACTATGTAAATACAGACGCTGTTATTCGCAATAGATTTATCTGAGTAAAATTGGTAGCTCTACGTTAAGAAGACTACGTGAAGTCCAAATATATATATTTACTATTTTGTTTTAAATGAAGTTAAAATTAATCAAATGAAGTTACTATAAGTATAAATAAGCAGGTCATAGTAA
>DWEH01000610.1:0-11127 GCA_018245815.1 Apyrrothrix aesculapus | reverse complement strand
AACGTAACTGGTGAAATGTGGAAGTGTACTACACTCCTCTGCCTACCTCTTCGGGGATTACAGGCGTGATGTTACATTTACGTATAATAATGAGACAATAGTACTGTACCTTTAGAGATATAGCAGAAACTTTTGTATCTGTTTAATATAAATGAATATTATGCACTTCGGAAGTACAGCAGTGACTGGCCTTATACTTCTCATTCTGTGAATAGAACAGTGTTCGCCAGTGGAAGTACTGTTATACACGGGGCGATGATGGAGATGATTGATAGATTAAGCAATCAACTTTTGACTTTTGTCTTGACGCAGAGAGAGTGAAACGTCTCTGAACTACTTTTAATGGTGTAGTTTTAAATAATTGTATTAATGCGTAACATACGAGTATGTACCACGCCTGTGATCCCCGATATTAATAATTTTATCAATGACGTTTTATTAATGACGCATTGTATTAATTACCCCGCATTTTATTAATGGCCGTGCAAATAGGAATACGAATAAATTAAACCCCTGTAAACTCTGTCTCCCGTTTCTCATTTGCAACTTCATTACAAGTTGAAAAATGATCTTGCGATTTCGTAACATTTAATTCATCGACAATTTCTGTTCGGAGAACTTTGGATTTAACAAGTTGAGTTTGAAACCCTCGAGCCCTCAAAGCGAAGCCTACTGTAATTCAGTCTTGTAAACTTTGTAGAGCGGCAATATTTGGTTTTAATTCGTAACCTTTGAAATTTTGTTTATTAAAAAAAAACATTTTTTTCTCTTTTTTGCTTTCCGTGAACGAAACGTAGTTAACAAATTTTACAGTTGCTTTTTTTTCTCAAATTTATAACGGCCCTGGATTTCGTCGTTTTGGCCCAACATTATTTTTAATGGCGTAAAATACAAGATGGCCGCTTGTTAGTGCTGTTTAGTCGACTGATAGTAAATATTACTGCATTGTTTAATGTAAAAACGTGCAAATGAAATTTTTTAAAATAAAGCTGTTCCGTAGCATTCATAAAACTAAATAAAAACTCTTATTACAGATTAGAACTGCAAGAAATACGGTAGCGAAGGAAAAAGAAAAATTCATGCAAGCATGTTTTATTTTATTTCGCGCCAAGCATTCTTAACAATTGGTTATAATTTTATTTCTTTTCTTTCTATAACTTAATATTATTTTTTAGGAGTACGTGGGACCGATATCACCCAGACCGGGGCATCGTGTCGGGGCATAAAATGATCTAAATATGTACATAAAATGATGCTCTCAGGCTCTGTTTAGTTTGGGATGGGATGACCTATGTGAAGTTGTCCTAAGATATTAATATAATCATAGATTTTATATTTGTATGTAAGTACATTTACAACATTTATATTCCTACTCGAAGTAATACTATAATAAAATCGTATTAATAGTTTCACAAAATTATATGTAAATGTAATATATTCTTCATATCGGTAACTATTAATAAACTATTTTAATAGCTACATTGTAGATTTTATGAAATTTAATTAAACATTGAAATTGCAACAGTCGATATCCATTAGATAAGCATAATACACATATATATTCATAGATAAATTAATAATAATAAGTATAAACGTCTAATATCGTTGCATTTAGAAAACAGTGCATACATAAAACAATTTGAACATGACGACACCGCACTAGCGATGGAAAATTTACAGTACAATCATCAACGGAAAACAAAATGGCTGCCAAAAGGCGGCTGCAACAAGTAGATATAATTTATTATCTTAATCCAATTGTACGTATCTTGCAATTTACTCGAGTATTACTTTAATTGGTCGTGTTTAGTGATTCAAGGTTGTAGATAACTCGAAACTACGACATAAAATTTATTACTTAACGTCGGTCCTTTGATTTATTCTTCAGTTAGCCTTCCCTTACAGGCTTCGTTTGTTTGTACGACGCAAAGATTTGGTTACCGTCGATTCGCTTTGAGTTAACTTAGTAGGTAAGTGAGTCCTTACTTAGTTTTGGTTGATTAATTTAGTTAAGGTTAACATTTTAAATATGAAGAATACTCAAGCAATACCTACTAATGTAATTTTAATTGATTTACAATTTATTTTGCACAATACAGCATATTTAAAATTTATAATGAAATTAACATAACATCACGCCTGTAATCCCCGAAGAGGTAAGCAGAGGAGTATGGTACACTCGCACGTTTCGCCAGCTACGTAAAATAATGAAATTACTAAAATTAAATACTGTAGGTAATAAACGTGGCGTATATGAATTTATTAATATTATTAAACCGTTACGCCAGGTCCCTTACGGGATGGGTAGAGAGCATTGGTAGAATTCATTGTTTTCCTTTTACGCACACCGGTTTGGAAGACTTTTGAGTCCCTCATCAGCTAGTAACAGACCTGACGTAACGTCAAGCCTGCAATCCCCGAAAAGGTAGGCAGAGGAGAGTTGTACACTCCCACGTTTCACCAATTACGTTTACGTCCGACTGTGGGACAGTATCGGACCTATTTGGGTAAAACCTATTTGGTTAAGATAGGCGAGTCTTTGGTGCACTTAGCAATAGTTGATATCTGTCCTATTTGACACGGCTCGCAGTCGCGTTGCTACTTCTGAAGACTGAAGACGGAACCTCTTGTATTGTCTATACATTTCATTACTCTTTTGGATATCCTCATGACATAGACACCGCCATATTTATTTAGCCCAAAGACATAAAATGTATTAATTTGATTTAATATTGCCATTTGATTTAAATTTAGTTTTTTTATAGATAATAATATTTTAATCTTATTATAGCCTAATATGTACTTGTTGCGATCGTCAATCCCCAAGCTGGGTGTGGGGATTACAACCAAACTCCTCAGGAGAAGCCTATGTCCAGCAGTGGACGTGGACAGACTGATAATGATGATATATTTGTACTAAGAAATAATTTTTCCTTTATTTCTGTCTGTTGACACTAGCTTATAAATTCAGCATTTCCATTAGTTATTATAAAAAAATCTGGCCGGACAATTCAGTGACAGCATTTTTTATATTTCTTGACATACGACTATAGAACTGTCAGATACTCCAGTATGCAGACTTCATCATCATAATTAGCAAACCTTTTATCTTCCCACTGTTGGGAAGGGATATCTCAGAATGAATCCGGTTAGGGGTTATTTGGGGAATCGAAACCATATTTTGGACTTGGTTTTACTAATTTTGTGGCCGGTGCATGCCAATAGGATGGGCTCACCCCCTATTCTATGGGACGTACCTGTAACATAGCTGGTGAAACGTAGTAGTACCTATTACACTGCACTGCCTACCCCTTCTATGAAATACAGGCGTGATGTTAAGTTCTTTACATTTCGTTTTCCTCATTTTGGATTTACGATATAAGGGTGTATTTATGCGTCTTCCCAGAAAATTGAACACGAATTTATATCTATCTGTAATTTACTAGGAAAGCAGGGGAGAATAGACAGCTAATACCCTCCTTTGTCGAACCAGAGGCAGCTATGTAGAGCCTCATTGTTGCCAGTCGGCCGTATTTCCCGGAAGTTTTGACTGGCTCCCAGATATCCCTTGAGATCCCCACTGTTAACGTAGCCACGTCTGTTCTTTGGGTTGACGTAAAGCTGGTAATAACGAATATGAATTATTAAAAATTATATCTGTATGAATCAAAATGTGCTATTTAGGAAAATTTTTGTGAAGAATTTCTAAAACAACGTATTTTGAATTCAACTAATCGAAGTGTTTGCGAAAGATTTATATGTACATAGGTACATAGTTGTTTGTAATTTTGTTACATTCTTGTAATAGTAGATGCGTTGACGCATTTTTTTGAAAATAATCGAAACATTACCAACTACTTCAATGTTTTTTTCTAAAAATATTAAATCGATTTCTATGAAATCCAGCTCTGGGAAGACACCAAGGCACCACCATGTACAAGCAATTAATATAATAAAACCTTAATTTAGGCCAACGCGGCCGTTCGAAGGCGAACGCATAAAATTGCGAGTACCTTTTCTAACGCGTGCACTGCCCTATGTCTGTCCTGTTTGCACGTTCGAAATACCGTAAGCGAGAGGCACAGTGGGCGTCGCTCTGGGTATTTTTTCACGGTTAGATAACGGCCCAAACGCTCCGCAATAAACTTTCTGCATAACTATGTTGACTTTTCGGCGGCGATAAATCGTAGGCACAGATAAAATAAATAGCGGATGGCGCGAAAACATTTCTGCTAAATTGTCAAAAGCAAAATATTTTAATCTGTACAGACAATGTGGCGTGAATTATATTAAAATAAATATCTATTCGTTATTTGTCAGTTGTTTATTTGTCATTGCAAATAATGTAATCAGGCAGCAGGATTTTATTGGGAGTGGATGAAACAAGTAACAAAAAAATACCTATATGTTACCAACTGGCAGTTTAAAAATGCTTTTGATTTCATATGGATTTTCGCTTGTCAATTTTATCTCTGTAATAAAAATAAATTACATTTTTAATGTAATTTAAATCCCTTTCGCTTAGCAATTCAATAAACAACCATAACACTATGATATATCATTTGAAATGATCATGTGATTTTCCCAGGTACAAAGTATTATAATCAAAAATTCTATACGTTTTATTATCATAACCATTTATTACGCGTAATCATTAAGTGTTGCCATATTAGTATCATTAACAGAATTATTTGCAGTTTATTCTCCGGAAACATAATTAAATAATTTATGTTGCTAACAGGTTTATACATTAGTCGTAGTTTTATTTATGTATTAATATATACATTTATGTATTGCACGATGTTATAGTTTATGGTTTATTTTGTTCCTAAACGTACAAGGTTTTAACACAAGAAGTTAATAATCAATTAAAAAATACACTAAATGTTACACGATAAGGATTTTTAAAATGTGTAATTTAATATCCGTAGCAGAAATAAAAAAAATTTAATACATTACAAAACTGATAACAATATGAGGGACGATATAGGGAATATCATATTGCTGGAAGACGAAGGTATTGGGCAGTATGCGTCAAGCATTCCAAATCGACTTTAAGTGTTAGTATACTTACATTAAAAGTAATGTATCTCATTGCGAAGACCGAGGCATCGTTACTTCAAGGTTGCTGATAAAATGTTGGCTGGTTGATGAGGTCACTGTAACTGAACACTATATTAGCAATGTAAAGGAACTGTCACACAAACCGCGAGAGACGGCCAGTTGTACACAATCCGATTGCAGCAATAGCGCATGTAAAGGAATCATAATCGTCATGGGATCTCTTAAAAACATGGTAGCAAAGGCTTGTAGGAATACGAAAGTGACGTTAAGAGCTGTGACTGAAAATTGACTTAAGGTCAGTCTGAGATGTATTCCTTATAGTCTGTAACAAACTTTAATTCTGCTTTTTCAAGTCACAGTACTGCTAAAGATTAAATTATTAACGGTTAAAACCCTACAAGTACTTTCACTTTGTTCATCGAGGAATAAAGTCTTGGAACATCATGTTACTGTAGGTACTCACATCACCATCAAATAGATTCGACTTGATTTCTATAGCTTTACAACATTTTATCGTTTATCGTTTTCTATAGAACAACCAAGTAGATGCAGGTACTAGAGGAAAATCTTTTACGAAATCTAGTATTCTCCACCAATCCAAGGTTTAGAGTACAGCAGTTTCCGTGCTTTTGAACGAGAATTTCCCTATTTGTAAAGCAATAGACAATGATCGATGTTATTGTTTACGGAAGTGTGTATCTTTGTTATTCCATAGACATTCCGTTTGTTTTTAATAATTTCAATCCACCCGCCACTATAATTGAAAATGTATTTATGCATTTTATAATTTCATTTGTAATAAATTTGTTTTTTTAATTAAATCTAAATGCGGTACAGTTACATATCATAATGCCCTTTTAGATTTTCTTAGAAAATTACTGCACGTGCATTAATGGCCTACATACAAAAATATTCCAATTATAGTTATAATTGGAATATTTTTGTATGTAGGCGTATTGATATTCGTATTTTCATTTTTTTTTATTAATATGTTATAAGAAAACACTGGCACACGTAAATTCGGGTTAGCACGTTCGCTGTGTGTACACTACTACTTTGCTCGGCGCATCCAGTGAAGAGGCCTCTGCGCCGCGTAACGACGCCGGGTGTAAAACACTCGTAGTACAATACAAGCCTCCCTTTAACTCCTCCAGTATTCTCTTTGACACCTCAGCTCGCACTTACAAACGATGTAACTTTCTTTGTAATTGTAATCAACTTTGTGGCCATTTTACAAGACTCGAGCGTCTTTTATCCATTCCCTTTGTGCTATCATTGCTTCTGTAAACGATGTTTGAAAGCAATCAGAACATATCTCGGACATCAGCGCACGTTTTTGCAAGATTTTTTTTTCTTCGCTGTAATTATTACGGTTTTGCTTCAGGGTGCCTGTATTTTTGTTTTTAATTCAAGAATAAAATCTTGCGACAACAGTAACCACGTTGGTGGTCATAATATTTTAAGATTCAAGGAAACTGTGTCACAAGTAAATTGTGTCACATGGTTACAATAAATATTTATTTCTCAAATTTAAGATTAATGTTATTATCGTGCAACTATTATGAACAATTATTAAACTCTGTTTCCATGATTCTTTATTTTTTATTTACTGATATCTTTGATTGCAATACCAAAAAGAACTCACACTTGACGTATGAAATATTTGAGCGAAATCTAAATCCATTAAAATCATAACAATCTTTAATTATTTCTATTTATCGTTTGTTGTAATTAATAGATAAATTATTGTTGAATGTCGTAAACTATGTATTTCTGAATTTTTCTTTCCTAATCTCGCCCTTTTTAAAGATGAAGTTCGTCTTCACTGTAAGTAGCTAGTTACTTTAAGAATCTCTTTGACCTAACGTCGAGACATCTCGAGCGGCGTGACTGTCTTTGTTATTAAAATTAACTTTCCTTTTTACGATTTACAAGTATTATCTGTAAACTGTGTGGGCTATTTGAAGTACAACAGAGCGAGTTAAGTGCCCTTTTATTAACTATGTCAAAAGTTAGTGGACAGATGAAAAAAAGGCAACCGGGACCGTTTAACAAGAACCCAGAGAGCATCTCAAATGCTCTTTGACGGTTGAACTTTTCCGTCTTTCTTATTACGAATTCTTATGGCATAGTGTTCTTGCAAATCTTTGGACTTTTATAAAAATTTCAATATATAAATATGGTAATTTTAAGTTCTTATTACACAGTCTAGCACTGAAATAACAATTAATTCGATGGAAGACTGATTTTTTCTAACCCTTTTATGAAATAGTGTTTCTGATGACTAGAATTAAAGTAACATAAAATATCAAGACAATAGTAAGTCAAAGGATTAACGGCTATTTTTGCAGAGGTTTAGCCTTTGATTGCCTTACAATTTGAAGGGTCAAGGCCGCTGTTTTGAGAACCAAGCCTAAGATGAACATTATAATGTTGTAAAATAAATGAAATCAAACCTTTTAAAAAAGCAGAAGAAATAATTTTTACTATACAAGAATTTTATCTAACTATGATTGGTTCTTTTTATTATATGCCAGGCTAACGCTTGTCCGCGGTCCTCCCTGATGGTGCGCGCAGATGCGTCCTAACATGGAGCACGCATGACTGGAAAAAGCCTATTTACCCGCGCTTTGAAAACTCCTAGGTTATATGTCTGAAAGCACAGTCGCTGGCAGTGTTCCACTCTTGGCCTTGCCTATTCTCACAACCAATTATTCATTTTACTCCGATTTGTAGCGTGTGTTAAAACCAAGCTTCTATGAATTATCGTATATATTTAGGTAACACAATATCTTGTGCTGGTAGTAGGTCAATTCTAACCGGTATCCCGAACGATTACTTTCTACTTCCACAATACAAAAAAATCTACCTTCGTAATAAACGACATAAGGTATTACCAAAATAATAAAAAAAAAATTGGACAGATAAACATATTTAGAGGATATTATATGTGCCAAAAATAATTAAAATCAGACTAGAAATGTTATTTTAAAACAATAAAGTTTTACTCGTCACACTCTTCAAACATTTAGTTACAACACTCACGCCCATAGGTACATGATAGTAAGTAAGGTAACTAATCTATATTAATACATATATAAAAAACTAAATATGCTTTATTATGTTTGTTCACTTGGCTTTCGAAATCATATACTTTTGATTTTACAAGGCATAAACGTCAATAATAATGTTATTTCATAATCATGGAAACATCCAAACAAAATATTGTAGAAACAGCGCAAGAGACAGAGAAAGTTATCGGATTTATAATTAACGACAAGCCAACACGACGGTACCCGCGGGGTGCAGCGAGTGATAGATAAAAGGCGTTATTAGCATTTTGTGCCAAAGATAAAACGAGCGCGTTATAATACAACGCCAATAAAAAATTAAAAAGATAGCCAGCCTTTATGATTTTACGACGCGTTTTACGAGTATGACACGTAAGAGGGACCTAACTTAGTTAATAGTAACATTATGTGCTTTGACGTAAAATAGAGTAGATAGCTTCGTAAAGCAGGTGTATTTTGGCGCGGTCAGCTACTCCGGCGGTCAGTGACCCTGGCTGTTGTTTTGGGGTTCGATTAGTATCACAACTAATATACATATACGAGTATGTGGTGTAAAGTGTTCCTTGTGTGTCTGTGTGTAAAAATATTTATGTTTGTACTTATATTTGTGTGTATATGACATTTTCAGCAGTCTCGTTATTATAAGATAGATTCTGCCTGCTTTGGGATCAGATGGACACGTTATCGTCAGCAGACAGTATTGCCCCAATGGCGGCTGTGGCCCTCTCCCAATGTGCCACAACAGTCAGTCCTCGGCTGATCTTCTCCAACCGTCACCACCTGCCTTCCTGCCCGTACCTTATCAATGACGTCATTACCTTGCAGTACGTACGACTCGGTGCTAATCTACCTTTGTTGGAAGCAACTCAATATGCACAAAAGAAACTCGATAACAACTGATTCATTCAACTCCAGACACGAGCACGTGTCCGGCGCGTGGACGTGTGCCGATACAATATCGTAACGACGTGCTTTTGTGAAAATTTTTACTTTTTTTGACGTGTTTCATTCTGTTAGCATACCTAATTATACGATTTGTAAATATGTATGTACATTTGTAAATATGTACGTTGAGAACATAGCAACGACATATATGTCCTTGCTATGTTCTCTACGTGTATTCTAAATTTGGGGTACCGTGAGGTCTTATAACTTAATTTTATTACCCGTACACTCCTCTGCCTTCTTCTTCAGGAATTACAGGCAGAATTACCAGGTTTCACCAGTGACGTTTACGTCCCAATATGGAATAGGTCTATTGACATACACCCTGCACTAATTCAGACTCTGAGCCACTAATACAAATCTCAGCTAGAAAATCTAAGTTACAAAAATACAATAGTACTCGACCCGGTATTCGAACCCAGGACCTCTCGATCGGCAGTCGCGCTTGCAACCAACAGGACCAACGAAGCAGTCGATTAATTTAGTAAAATAAGTTCCCTTGCATTTAATATCTTGGGATATTTGCACACACACCCATCTGATCCCAAAGTAAGCATCAAGAGAACTCGTGTTATGGTAAACAAACGGCTGATCAACTACACATACCTACATGTACATGTAAATATTATGGTCATCACACAAATATTTATTCTGGGTGAGAATCGAAACCACGACCCCCGGCGCAACAGTCAGGTTCGCTAACCACTGCACCAACGGACCAGTCTAAAATTATTTTAAAAGTGACATTTAGTGACAAGAGTTTATTACGTCATAATACGTTAAATATTGCGTTTAATTTGTATGTGTGTGTGTGTGTGTGTGTGTGTGTATCGTCTGTTTTGAACTATAAAAGGTACATTGTTGCAGATCCGCCTTTTCATATTTATAGGCTATGTTCAATTATTATTATAACTATTAGACAAGGGGACACGCGTGTCCAACGCCGCGGCCATAAAACCTCAGATGACGGTGACGATGATTGGATGTAATTTAACGATAGCTATTTAATACATTGCATAAAGTTCCACAATTTGTGTAAATATAAATTTTAAATCCACTTACCGTAACTAAATTATTTTATGTCGGTACCTAAACGTCATTTCTTGGTGCTTTTATTTTTATGAGAGTGCCATTACGATGTTCCTTTTGTCTTGTTTAGTAGTAATAGGAGCCTGCGCCTAGTTTAATATTGAAAATAATAGCATTATATCATCACTCCAAGTTCCTCATGAGGTACAATATCGCTACAAAGTCACCCTTGACCATTTACCCTCTCCACCGATACAAGGGATATATTGTAAATTAAATATATGAAAATAAACACTCATACTCGTAACTGAAAACGCCAAATTATCCAAGTGTCTTCTCGTCCAGGAATCTAATCGATACCTCCTTGCGCGATTATTAGATTTCGTTTCTATTGTGCCAACTGCGTTTAGTTAAATTGGTTACGACGTAGAACTAGTATAATTTTCAATTGACATTAATAATTTTTTTTATTGTTCACAGGTACGTAAGAGACAACGTTTTGAGCAACTCAATACAAGCAGTAAGAATTGAAACATGAATCGTACTACACTCCACTTCTCTCTACTAATAATAATATATATATACAAACTCATCCAATTTTTCTAGCAACATTATAATCTCACAGATACCAAGCTATGCAATAAATACGTATAACCCGTGCGCGACAACTTGAGACCTGCGTGATGACGTCACCACGGTGCGTTTGTACCTTTGTAAAGTACGAAAAAGGCATCAAGTTATCGTGCGCGGGTTACACATCTATATGTAAATACGTTTGTGTGTTGATCACAAAACACCTGCATCCGGTGGTTGGTTAGGTAAAGTAGTATTAAAATGTAATTTGCAATGGGTATTTAATGTTTTCTCTTAAAATATGTTAACGACAAAGGGCTAATCTACATATTGTGTGTTTATATATTTGAATTAAATACTTTTAATATGTTTTTTTGGATATTTTCCAAAAAATGTGTCATCATCATCAACAACACTTGTTCAAAGTTAAATACGTACCTTCTTC